>CM051372.1:6407859-6532859 GCA_028015245.1 Cardamine occulta
TATGCCTCGTGCATACTCCTCGTTCAAGTTGTTCGTCTCCGGATCCATTAATGGTTCGTCCATCCATGATCGAAAATATCTAGACATATTTTTCACTTTTTTATAGAATTAAGATTAAGTAAACAAGAAATGAGAGAGATATGAAATTAAGATTGTTGTGTAATGGGATGGAGGAAGGAGAAACATATATATATACTTCGTTTTCGCGGATTTAGCGAAATCTGGCCTTACAACGGTAAATTCAACGGATACATTAACGTTCATATTATCCGACATTTTTCCATAGGCCGTCGGAAATCCGTCGGAATATAACGGTATGGATATCCGTCAGATTTCCGTCGGAATAAAACGGCATGGATATCCGTCGGAAATCCATCGGAATATAAATTTCCGTCGAAAATTCCGTCAGAAATCCGTCGGAATATAATGGCTCCGATTTCCAACGGAATTTCCGACGGATTCCCAGAATTTTATAATCTCGGGAATCCGTCGGTAAGCCGTCGGAAATTTCCGACAGAAAATATTTCCGTCGGAAAATCCGTCGGTTTTGCGGTAGATTTCTTGTAGTGATCAATATTTTAAAGCCACTAAACAATTTGTTGTGTGTTGAATTGTAAATTTTTTGTTTTTAAATATATTATAATATCTGCGTATCTCCATAACCATACATCTATCTACAATGCGAGCACACAACATATATAGATTCGTGAGAACCCAATATCGAATACAACATATTAAAAGTAACATTTTAAGTTTGTAACTAATGTTTTGGGGGAATTAAAGAGGAGAGAACAAGTTGACAAAGAGATTTAAATCTTTCTTCAAAAACTAAATAAATTAAAGCAATTAAAAAACGTAACTAGTGTCAAATGTGCTGTGTGCATATATATAATTACATATATGGTTCGTAGTTTGTGGCAACCTTATTGACATTTTTTCTCTATTTTTTTTAACAGAATGACACAATTAAGAAATAAGAGAGAGAAATAAGAATTTGGTTTTTTTCTAGAATTCCCGTAAGAATAAATTAATTTTATTTTTAAAAAAGCAAGAAGAATATAACTTGAAAAACAAAATCTGAATAAGTAAATTGGCATATAATGCTGCCTCTACTCTTCGCCGCGTAACGAGAGAGGTCGCGTCATCGTACTTTATTTTATAGATTCCTCCAATTCTTTTTTTTTTTTTTTATAATCCGGAGTTTTCTCCAGACTTTAGACCTAGATTAATTCCTTTTAGACTCAGTTTCCTTTTTGCACAGCTTTATTGTGAGTTGGATGACCAAATGAATTCGAACCCGGGTCTTAAAACAGACATATATTCAACCTCAAACCACTGAAATACCAACATTTTGTTAAAAATAAAACTTGAATATTGATTTTGAAAAGATTTACTTATATAACTCTTTGAAAATGTGCATATATGGCTCAAGTAGATTCCTCCAATTCTTGGCCTGTGTTTTCTCCATCTTGGCCTTTTGCATATTATTGCATATAAATTTTTGATAAACTATTATTATTGCATATGTTATACAATAATGATTTATTATCGTAAGCGGTTTCTATTGTTTATATTTTATGCACAATTGATAACTATTTGATCAAACTAATCTGCATTGTTACGTTTGATGATAAGTAAAAGCAGCTCGGCCTTGTGCAGGATAAAATATAAAAAAAACTTTGCATTATATTAGTCACATGCATGCCATTTTTGTTATAAGATATATTGACAATCCAAATGAAAACATGATTTTTTTGTTTACCTAGGAAATGCTCGATCAGTTTTTCGGTCCTTTATTTATCTCTGATTAAACCTTTTTTAAACAGGTCGAGGCGTTGAGCTATCCACATACAAATAAAAAGACATGAAATTGTAACTTTTTTTTTTTTGATAAAGTGAAATTGTAACTTAATATACTGTATTTCATTTTTTCGAACTTAAAGGTATGTTTCTTTAATCAAATTTTGATATTTGTGGAATCTCTTTTGATGTTGTTTTATAGAAATTTGGGGAAGGATTAGTTATTTGTGGGATGGAGATTTAAAGCAACATTTTGCGATACAAGAATATATGCATTAATTCTTTTTTGTCTATTAGAAGTTCTCATTTTGTTTATTACTATTTTAGTTAACATACTTTCAAATGTAAAACGTGTCAAGTCTTTGTTACTAGTAGATTCCCTTTTTATTGTATTTAGCTTGAATTCAACAGAAATATGGTCGTACACTATGGGAAATTCAGTAGCATGTTTTAAATGTTCGGGACTAGTTTTTATAGAGTATATCAATATTAGTTTCCGTAAATTATAGTATGTCACTAGGCCATTTATTTTCTAAATGAACACTATATAAAGATAAAACCACAAAATGAATATATATATATATATATATAGCACATTCGTGACATATTGGTCTGATTTAGAAATACTATGAAATTAAATCTTCGAATCAAGGTGATAAACATATTGTATTACAATTATATAATGTGAGTTATTTGTGGATTTTCTAGCATAAACGATGTATATAACGTTGAAAAGATCCCGCACGTGTATATTATATATATAAGAAGACAAAACATGAACTGAAGTTACCAAACATAGTTCAAGGCGAACAAATTCCGATCAATGTTAAGTTGAAAGCAATATAGGTAAAAAGGTAAAAAAGACTTTTTCAAAAAAAAAATATAGGTAAAAAGGACATCCCGACCATAAAAGAAAATAATATAATACTCTGAACTAATTCTGGTAGGGATAAGGAAAATGATTGTTTGAACGTGTAATCACAGATTCTACCATTTATTTGAGCCGTATATATGTTTAAACAATTTGTTCTATTTACACATCCGGTTACTTAACCGAGGAAACCGTTTGTGTCTAGTTTTCTCCAACGAATACTTCCACTTGAACTTAGAACCCATGCATGGGGCTGTAAAACTATACATTATTCCAACTTCTAATCGCGTGTTCTATTTGAGCCACATTTTTCTAGTGTTAATTAGTTTCTTACTGATACATGAAAAAGCTCTGTTTAACCAATCAAAAGTTACTATGGGGGCACTTGTGTTTTTTTTCCTTTTTCTATCCGTTAATGCTTTGTTCAATGGCTGTTCAATATCGGGATACTGAGTAAAGCTTAGCTAGTGACCAATTCAAATCGTGCTAAACACCATAACATTTGATAATTTCTGGTCAATAATAAGATCCCATAGATATTTGTAGTGATCTGTGTGTATATATTTCAAGATATGAGAACCATGAAATCTTTCTATAATGATTTTTTTATTAATGATAGAGATAAGAATTACGTGCATCAAAAAAAATTGTAGTACGGAAAGCATACATTATATATTAATCGGTATAAATTATTGATAAAAGTAAAAATTTGAATCAACTTGGAATCTTTGTAACCATTTCGTCCTTTTATTTTGTTCTAGAGCTCTATAATATTTAACGTTAACATCGTTAACCACCAACAAGTTTTTATTTTCTTTTCTTAAAACTTAAATTGAAGCCATTAAAAGTGGAGGCCCCACCAGTCTTCCAAATTCAACTGTCCTCATGACCCCAAAAATCAACGTTCAGAATTGATCCACGCAAACACTGTTGTGTGTAAGTCTCTCTCCTTTTTTTTTTTTCACTTGACACTGTATTCTGTCAAAGACACTCGAAACATTTTTAAAATTGGTTTCCAAAGTCAACAATTCAACAAATTTTATTTTCTTTCCAAAATCAAATATGTTTTCTTTGTACAATAGAGAATAAGATTAGATAGTCATAGTACTAAGTACTAACCTTGTAAGAAATCTATTTATTTCATAAGAAATCTGATCTAAAAAGCTGAAAACCACGAGTTTGCATTTATAAACATTCAAAGAAAATTGACCAAAATACACGTACCATAAATTAGTATGTAGATATGTTAAAAACAAAGAAATTACAGGTGTCAACAAAAAAAATACAGGTGTTTTTATTTCACATACACGTACGCATACGCATACTTTGATTAATTACCATAAAATCCGCTTTAATTAATTTGACCTACGCAACTGTGTTTTTGCTGACAAAATAAAAGCAAATATGTTAATTTCGGAAATATATTCTAAAATGTGCTATATAACGAATGTTTGAAATAGAAAAAAATAATTACTATGTTTATAATAGTAGAAATCCTTTATAGTAATCAATAGTAACCTCAACCATAAAGAAATATCTTGTGAACAATTGTTTGACTTACACATTTGTTAATGTCGAAAACTAAAAACAATTATGTTTGGTAGGAAATATATTTTAAAATGTGCTATATAAGGAATGTTTTTATTAGGATAAGACTAAGTGCTCTGTTTTTAAAATCTTAATAATAAATAAAATCCTATATAATCAAAAGTATATAGGATTTTATTTATAAATAAAATCTCATCAACCTTAAAAGAAATTTCCAGTGAACAATTTTCCAAATGCTGAACTTTTTCTGATTCACAAATTTGTTGAAAGACTCGATTTTTGTCATCGCTCTCTCTTGATTACTTCAGGTCAGACGAAACGATCCTTCAAGTTAAGTTTATTTTTTTCTTAATAATGATTTTAGTTATATGTATATCTCAGTGATTCATCTGTTCTTGCTTCATCATATTCTTGTTCAAATGCCATGTTCTACAGAAAATATGATTTCCTTAGATTTTGTTTCTTTACTTTCGTTTGACTCACTTAATTGTGAGAGAAAAAAAAAACATCAATTAAGTGAAATGACGCATTTACCCTCAGAAAGCCAAACATCAAAAACATAATACGCTTTTCAATTTTTTTTTTAAAGTCACCAGTAAAACAAAAACTGCCAATACCCATAATACCAACTACACTTTCACATCCAAGTGTCTATAAATACAGAGCACAATTACAACATCTTTCCTCACAAAAAAACTCCAACACAATCCCAAATAATTTAACACTAAAAAAACCAAAAACAAAATTCAGTTTTGCGTCTTCATTTGTAGAAAACGTTTCATAGTCTCATAAAAAACCATGGGTCATGGCACGAACAGAGTTGAAGACATGTCGTCACCCAACAATGGAACCGCCGCAACCGCAAGGGACACGGTTTTGGAGATACACAGCGTTTATCTACCGCCGAAGGAAACAGCTTTTCAGAAACTGAAAAAGCGCGTTGTGGATGTGTTCTTCCCTGATGATCCATTACAGAGGTTTAGGAACCAGACATGGAGAAATAAAGTGATTCTGGGTCTTCAAAGCTTGTTCCCAATATTCACATGGGCTTCACAGTATGATCTCAAGCTTTTTAGGTCTGATGTTATCTCTGGTCTCACCATTGCTAGTCTCGCCATCCCACAGGTAACAATTTTATAAAAATATTTATCTGGGTATTTTTGACAATAGGGAAAGTTTTATGGAACATTTTGGATTTTTTTGTGTGGTCGATTTAATATTGAATTGATTTTCTAAAAGATGAATTTTGAAAATTACTTTTTTTTTATAAACAGAGTTTATAAAATTTTTTATCATAGGACAATTTTTAGCGTGATATATGGACAATGTTTTAATATTTGTTTACAGTAGAAGAATGGTAAAACTATTTCGACAAGTACAAAGAATTTGTGTTGAAAAAATAATAAAAGGCGTAATTGAAGAGGTTTTGTCATTTAATTGCCGAGTAGTGTGGGGATGACTCGTTGGACTCGGAGAAGTTAAAGCAAACAAGAAAAACACTTTTTGTGTTTGTTTTGGATTACTCAATGTCATTCAATGTTTTCAATAAATGTAAATAAATAATATTTTTAAATTCGTTAATTTCATAGTGGGTTCACTTAGAGTTATCCTAAAAAAAATTGGTTGTTTAAAATGTTTTTTTCTTACATAATATTTGTGTTTGTTAATTGTGAAACTTGATTTGCAGGGAATTAGCTATGCCAAGCTAGCAAACTTACCACCCATAATTGGTCTTTGTGAGTATAGATCATTATCACTTAATTACAGACTAATCAGTCTCATTAACTAAATCAAGTCTAATTAATCAATTTGTGGGGTTGCATGCAGATTCAAGCTTTGTGCCACCACTTATATACTCAGTTCTTGGGAGTTCAAGACATCTTGCAGTTGGTCCTGTCTCAATAGCATCACTTGTGATGGGCTCAATGCTAAGTGAAAGTGTCTCTCCAACACAAGACTCAATTCTATATCTCAAATTGGCTTTCACTTCAACTTTCTTTGCTGGTCTCTTCCAAGCCTCTCTTGGCCTTCTTAGGTACTAATCTTATCCCAAAGAGTTTTACATGTTTCAATCCAAAATTCAAACTAATCTTTCAGAATCTGCAATAGTCATGTGAAAGAATATGTAAAGCCTCTTCTTAACTAGAGTTTAGTATTTTTAGTGTAGAATATATTCACAGGTTAGCGTAAGCCTCTTTTGTTGATCTTATCAATGAAAACGAAAGGGAAATTAGTAATGATGCATAATAGAGATTAATAATCTTTTATTAATATGTAAAGGACCAAGATTCTATATAATTTGATTTGATGGGGACAAGTGACATGTACTAATATCTACACCTCCCAAGATGCTTCCTTCTATAACTTAGTGCTTTCACTGTTTTATTTTTCCATGGTCAGCAACTTTGGATTAACACTTTTATCTTTTCATAAATTCAATTAATTATTTTTTAAAATTTCAGGCTGGGATTTTTGATTGACTTTTTGTCAAAGGCAACTTTGGTTGGTTTCACTGCTGGTGCTGCAGTGATTGTGTCACTTCAACAGCTTAAGGGTCTTCTTGGAATTGTTCATTTCACTGGCAAAATGCAATTTATTCCTGTCATATCTTCTGTTCTCAACCACAAATCTGAAGTAAGTCAACATTAGTTTCCTCTTTTTCTTACTGTTAAAACTTTATAATTAACTATTAAAAACCATAAAGATCCTTATCTAATAATGTTACTATCTACAATTTCAGTGGTCTTGGGAAACTATTGTGATGGGTATTGGCTTCTTGAGCATTCTCTTAACCACAAGACACATTGTAAGTGTACTGGCAAAAACTCCAGCCATTTTTAACCAGTGATTGTATATTTAACATTTTGTGTTGTGTTTTTGCGAATATATAGAGCATGAGGCAGCCAAAACTTTTCTGGATATCAGCTGCATCACCTTTGGCATCAGTTATTATATCAACTCTGCTTGTATACCTCATCAGATCCAAGACTCAAGCCATCTCTTTTGTAAGAACATTTTTAACTAGATTGACTAATGTTACCGCGAAAACTCAGACTAAAAGAGACTCAATCGTTCACGCAGATTGGACATTTACCAAAGGGTTTGAATCCACCTTCATCAAACATGTTGTACTTCAGTGGTACTCATCTTGCTCTTGCCATCAAGACCGGTATCATCACCGGGATTCTTTCTCTTACGGTAAGCTTCATAAAATCTCTAGATCCTTTGTAAACTGCAGAGTGAAGTCATTGACTTTTGGACCTGCCTGACTGTGATATTTCAGGAAGGGATTGCTGTAGGGAGAACTTTTGCATCTATGAAGAACTATCAAGTTAATGGGAACAAAGAAATGATGGCTATAGGTTTTATGAATATGGCTGGTTCTTGCACCTCTTGCTATATCACAACAGGTTAAAAGTTAACTTGAAATGAATCTCCTTCACATTGTGGCTTAGGGAACAATGTCTTGACTCCAATTTTTTTTTTTCTTTGTTCAGGGTCTTTCTCTAGATCTGCAGTAAACTACAATGCTGGAGCGAAAACAGCGGTTTCTAACATCGTGATGGCCGCGGCAGTTCTTGTGACCCTTTTGTTTTTGATGCCACTCTTCTACTACACTCCTAATGTGATCCTAGCTGCTATCATCTTAACCGCGGTGATAGGCCTCATTGATTATCAAGCGGCTTACAAGCTTTGGAAAGTTGATAAGTTCGATTTCTTCACTTGCATGTGCTCCTTTTTTGGCGTTCTCTTTGTTTCTGTACCTCTTGGCCTAGCAATAGCAGTGAGTATACAACTATTCCTTAAAGGTTCTGGTTTCCAAATTTCTCATGTTGTTCTCTAACTTTAACACCTTTTTGTTGCAGGTGGGAGTTTCAGTTATCAAGATCTTGTTGCACGTAACCCGGCCAAACACTTCAGAATTTGGGAATATCCAAGGGACTCATATATATCAGAGTCTTGAAAGATACAGAGAATCCTCAAGAATCCCTGGCTTCCTAATTCTTGGTATTGAATCTCCTATATACTTCGCCAATAGCACTTACTTGCAAGATAGGTCAGTCTTCTTACTTCACTTATCTCTTCTTGATATGGTTCTATTTTTATTTTATTTTGTACTTATGAAAATGAGTTTATGTTTTTGTAGGATCTTGAGATGGATCAGAGAAGAGGAAACTCGAATAAAGGGGAACAATGGTAGTACCTTGAAATGCATTATTCTTGACATGACAGGTAACATCTGTTCTCTAAGTTATGTTCATGAGTTTTCAATCTGTCTTCTTTGCTCATACTTCCTTTTTATGGAATTATTTCAGCTGTGTCGGGGATAGACACAAGCGGGCTTGATGCGGTGTTTGAACTTAGGAGGAGGCTCGAAAAGCAATCACTTCAGGTGAGAATATTAATTGAAAACAAAGATCGTACCTATGAAAGAACAACACACTAATTTTTGTCAAAATCTTGTTCAAATAGCTTGTGCTGGTGAATCCTGTGGGGACTGTGATGGAAAAGCTACACAAGTCCAAGATCATTGAGTCATTGGGTCTGAGTGGACTTTATCTAACAGTTGGTGAAGCTGTGGCTGATCTCTCATCAACATGGAAGGCTCATGGCCAGCCATGAAACAAAACAGTCTCTTATGAATTTGAAAAGTTTGAACTTCTAATGGAGAGTTTGAGAACTTGCGACTGTTTCTGAAGACAGAGCAGCCTCCTTTGAAACATTTTTGGTGCTAGCTATAAACTCTTTGAGGGACTTCTGTTTTAATTGTAGAATAAATGTAACTTCATCTTTTAACATATCGGGTTGAAATCAAAATTGAGATATAAATAGCCTATGCAAAGCATTGATCTTCTCAATTTATATTTCCTATCATCACTGTTGGGATGATCTCAGTGATGAAACTCTTGGACCATTTGTCTCTTGTCAAAATTTACACAAAGATTAACTCTGGCTACAAACAATAAATAGAGTTATATATATGATATGAGATGCAAGCTCTGGTCATTATAACCCTGCCTCAATCAAGAACTGGTACTACTCTTTCTCCTCCTGACAACTTTCTTTGCAGTAACTGTGTTGTCGCTTGTCTCTTTGCCGTCTGTACTATTCACTGTTTTTACAGAATTCGGTTGGGTTCTCATGTGCAGTATCTCACCCTTTGCAGAGCCCAAGTCCTCTTCGAGCTTCTTCACTTTCTTCTCTAACACTTCCCTCTCTTTTCCTAGACTTAACACGAGGATATGTGCATCTTCCACGTTTTCCTTAGCTTCTTTTGCTGCATTTCGTGCCTCTTCTAGTGATCTTTGAAGCACTTCTTTCTCATCTTCCAAGTTCAAGATATGGGTATTCACCTTCTCAAGCTCATGTGACAGAGTCGATGTGTTCTTGTTCATCTCATCTAAGGACTTCACTGCTTCTTCGAGGTCTGTTTCAAGGGATTTCCTCGCCTTACCGTCCATCAAGATCTGCTTTTCCATTGCTTTCACGTCTTTGCTTAATGCCAAAACCGTCTTCTTTTCCTCTTCTAATTCCTTGTTAGTGGTTTCAGCTTTCTTGTAAATCTCCACTAGTTCCTTCTGGAGGCTTTGATTCTTGACAGAAGAATCTTCGAGTTCACGGTTCAGTTCCTCAAGCTCATCTTTAGCTTTCTTCAGAAGATCTTTCTCCACTGCAAGTTCGCTAGCCAAAATCTCACCATTTTGTTTTTCCTCATCGAAGTTCTTTTTAAATCTTTCCTTAGCTTCCTTTGCTTCTGCGTGAACTATAGCAAGCTCTGATTCAAACTTTGAATACAAAGCTCTTGACTCATCAAGCATCTTTTCCAGGTCACAGACCCGATCTCTAGATGCCTGAAGTGTTTTCTTTGTTCCTTCAAGTTCATGTTTCAGATTTTTTACATTAGTCAGTTCTATATCCAGCATTCTCTTCGAGTCTTTGTACTTCTCAGTAAATTCAGCAACTTTTTCTTTATTCTCATTTACATCATTAAGCGCATGTTCCAGCTTTTCCTTTAGCTGCTGAATCTCCTGCCCTTTCCCGCTTATGAGCTCCGCATCAGCAGCTGCTCGCGTTTCAGAAGTCAATTTCAACGCACTATAATCTTTTGAAACATCATCAAGCTTCTGGATATAACTCTCTTTCTCAGCCACTAAAGTTCTTGTTCTGGTATTCAACTCCTCAATCGCAGAATTCTTTGAGTCCAATTCACTCTGATTTCTTGTGAGTTCTTCCTTCAGCTGTTTGATTTCTAACTTAGCTTCAGCAAGATCTTGGCTAGTTTGAGTGTAAGTAGAGGTGAGATTCTTCAGTTCTGATTCCTTCTCTGCCAGTGAGGCATTGACGCGTTGAGCTTTTTCTTCATTATCTTTCAGCTCCAAACTAAGCAAGTTGATCCGATCTTGTAGCCTCTCAACCAAATCAAGCTTTTCTCTGAGCTCTGTTTCAAGTGCCTTTTTGTCTTCACCAGCCTTTGACAGATTAGTTTGCAGACTTTCAATTTGAACTTTAAGGTCCTCACATAATCTCTTCTCGCTACTTAGCTCCCGGCCTAATCCTGTCACCACATCCTTTGCAGAATTCAACTGGCTGATCAGTGACATTTGATCCTCTTTTACCTTTTCTAGTTCCTTTTTCCGCTCTTCCTGCTCATGCTGCAGTCTTGCTTCAAAGTCCTTCTCCATCGAAATTAATGCTCTTTCTCTGTCTTTCAACTGCTTCTTTAGCTGTATGTCACGGTTATCAGTAGCTTTAGTTAAAAAAGGATCAAATCCAGTAGCGAGATATTCACAACCTCAGAAAGTTAAAGAAGCTTGAACTAAATGATAAAGATTAAAACTTCTATATGGGATTCAATTGCTTATTTTTGATAGAACTGCAATGAGTAATCAAAGGCCACAATTGTAAAGCAAAACCTTAAGTGCGAGTAGCTTACAGATTCGATGGTTTCTTCAGCAGTTGCTGTATCTTGCCGAGCCAGTGCATAGAGTGCACCAAGAACTCCAGCACTAAAAATTCCAAGACCATTTAGGAGAGACAGAAATGGATTGGGGGATGTTCCTTCACTTACTACTGCAACCTATCCACCAAAGCAACACTGATTCAGTAAAGTCTCAAACACTTAAAAACATAATTGATTCTCGAACAACCAAAAAAATTAAGGAGGTTTCAGAATCCAATTGAGAAAGGTCTAAAGAGTGTTAAAACCTCAGTTTCTTGATTAAGCTTTGATGTCTTTATCTCATTGTCACCTGGAACAAAAAAGAAGAAGTGATCACAGCAATGAAATATAACCAGAAGCAAAATTTGAGCATCCCCATCAACTCACTAGACCCCTGACTAGACCATCAATGTAAAAGAGAGCAACCAAAAAAACTCACTTTCATCCGCCAAAGCCGGTGATCGAAGCTGCAAAAACGAAAGAACGGTGATACCCACAAGAAGAAAAGCCCTCCTCTTGACAGAAGCAGCGTCGTACTTGTACTCGGACCCATCTTCTCGGTGTAGAGAAGCCAATGGTGGTCGGCGGCGCTTGAATTTGGCGACATTACTCGAGCACACAAGCCCAAACTGCGACGGATAAGGAGAAGAAGAAGGAGAAGGAAGGAATCTGGAGTGAAGAGGAAGCGAAGGGACGAAGCAAGAGCTCCCTATGAGAAAACCCATATTCGCTGCCAAGTACTTGGAGATTGGAAATGTGTGGCAAATGGAGCTATCCTAAAATCACAGTAACACCACACCAAAAAAAAAAAAAAAAAAAAAAAAAAAAAAAACTTCCTTTATGAGCAAAAGCCGCAAAACCCAAAGAACAAACAAATTTTATGCTAAGAAATTCATAATTATCCTTGGATTCATCTTTAAATTCCTAAACAAGGTTGAAAAACGAATTTCAGAATCAAAAGATGAAACCTTTTTTTAAGAGGGCAGTGGCATATCTGCAATTTTGGAATAGTTCGGTGCTTTGTGGACATACTTACCAATCAAAATTCGCCAGCTTAGACTTCCCTGCCTCGTTATCCTCAATCTTTGGGTTTGGCTTCGGTTTTTTACAACACGTGATGCTCACGTGCGTCTTCTTCTTTAACTCTTTGACCTTAATTTCTCTTATGATTTTTCAGCCGTTCTGTCTAAAACCACCGACGACGGCGACTTGAAATACCGATTGCTGGACGTCGGGATTTTGTCGGAGTAAAATTCGTGGAGCTGTTTCATGTAACCCGTTTATAAAGATGGTGTACACATCAGCTCGATCCATTTTCGCAAAGCGAAGTGTCTCAACTCTACCTCATCTCTCTCAGAGATTTAAACAAACAGGTAATGTGCATAATTTAATCAAACAGATAAGCGAAAGTTCTTCTCGAAATTTATGGCTTAGGGTTTTAGGAGAAAAGGGATTTGAAAAAAAGAGTCTAATTTCACTTCTTTGGAGTTAGAAAACGAGAAAAGGTTTTGACTTGAACGTTTGTTTTAATCCGTGAATTCGCAGAAAATGAGATTGTTCAGATGTTTAGCATTCCTAATCCTGAGGAATCTGAGAAGCCTCAAGAGAGATGGAAATTATCTAGAAAGGATCCGTCAGTGCGGATGTTGGATGAGAGATTCATTAGGATAGTGAAAATCTTCAAATGGGGACCTGATGCTGAGAAAGCCCTGGAGGTACTTAAACTGAAAGTTGATCATCGATTAGTTCGTTCGATTCTTGAGATAGATGTTGAGATAAATGTCAAGATTCAGTTTTTCAAATGGGCTGGTAAAAGAAGAAACTTTCAGCATGATTGCTCCACTTACATGGCCTTGATACGTTGCCTTGAAGAAGCTAGGCTTTATGGTGAAATGTATAGAACGATACAAGAGGTTGTTCGTAACACATATGTTAGCGTTAGTCCAGCTGTGCTCTCTGAGCTTGTGAAAGCATTGGGTCGAGCTAAGATGGTTAGTAAAGCTTTATCGGTTTTTTATCAGGCGAAAGGACGTAAGTGCAAACCTACTTCAAGCACTTACAACTCGGTAATTCTAATGTTGATGCAAGAAGGACAGCACGAGAAAGTCCACGAGGTTTATAGTGAGATGTGTAACGAAGGTGATTGTTTTCCTGATACGATTACTTACTCTGCGCTTATATCCTCGTATGAAAAATTAGGTTGTTATGATTCTGCGATAAGGTTGTTTGAAGAGATGAAGGATAATTGTATGCAGCCTACAGAGAAAATATACACCACCTTATTGGGAATATACTTTAAGGTAGGGAAGGTTGAGAAGGCTTTAGATCTTTTTGAGGAGATGAAACGAGCAGGTTGCTCGCCAACTGTTTATACTTACACGGAATTGATAAAGGGACTTGGCAAAGCTGGGAGGGTAGAAGAAGCATATGGTTTATATAAGAACATGCTTAGAGATGGGTTAACTCCTGATGTTGTGTTCTTAAACAACCTGATGAACATTTTAGGCAAAGTGGGTCGAGTGGAGGAGTTAACAAAGGTCTTCAGTGAGATGGAAATGTGGAGATGTACACCCACTGTTGTTTCATACAATACTGTGATTAAATCTCTGTTTGAGTCGAAAGCACCGGTTTCGTATGTGAGTTCTTGGTTTGATAAGATGAAAGCAGATGGTGTTTCCCCTAGTGAATTCACTTACTCAATCCTTGTAGATGGTTATTGTAAATCAAACAGAGTAGAGAAAGCTCTGTTGCTTCTTGAAGAGATGGATGAGAAAGGTTTTCCACCGTGTCCTGCAGCGTATTGCAGCCTCATAAATGCTCTTGGAAAGGCGAAAAGATATGAAGCTGCGAATGAGCTATTTAAAGAACTAAAAGAGAATTTTGGGAATGTAAGTTCTCGAGTATACGCTGTGATGATCAAACATTTTGGGAAATGTGGAAAACTTAGCGAAGCTGTAGATCTCTTCAATGAGATGAAGAACCAAGGAAGAGGTCCAGATGTTTACGCTTACAACGCACTTATGTCAGGAATGGTGAAGGCTGGTATGGTAAATGAAGCTAATTCGTTGCTTAGAAAGATGGAAGAAAACGGTTGCAGAGCGGATATAAATTCGCATAACATCATCCTCAATGGGTTTGCTAGAACAGGTGTGCCAAGGCGGGCTGTAGAAATGTTTGAAACTATGAAGCATTGTGGTATTAAGCCTGATGGTGTCACTTATAATACTCTTCTTGGATGTTTCGCACATGCTGGGATGTTTGAAGAGGCTGCAAGAATGATGAGGGAGATGAAAGATAAAGGCTTTGAGTATGATGCCATCACTTACTCATCAATACTTGAAGCTGTTGGTAATGTGAATCCTGAAGATGATGTTTCGTCTTTGTAAGAGGTGATTTCTCTAATTGGAATAACAAAAACAGAGGCTGAAAAATTACTACTCTGTTCTATTTCTTTCACACAGCATTTGTATAGACTTAATTAAAAAAAAAAAAAAAGTATACTGATATGCCAACCACTAATGAATCACATGATTATTCATAATTCTTCCGTTATCTTTCGCATAAGCAAATGCTAAAAAGCTCTAACTCAACATTATGTTCCCACTTATTTCCCCTAAAATTTGTCTTGTTGAAGATTGATTTTATAAACACTTGAATCCAAAATTGATTACAAGAAAGAAACTCAAGTATAATTAAGATTGAAAACCTTAGAAGAACCAACAAATCGAGTAGAAAAAGACTTAGAAGACACATCAGGATCATCGTGATATGCTATAGTTCCATCGTTCTCGAAGTTTTGGGAACAAGTGAAAGGATCATAACGAACTCGATGATCAATATTCTGATTTTTCTTCATTTGATTCGTCATCACTATCTTCCTCCATATCAATCTCCATCTTGAGAGCTTCTTGAATCTCAAAACATCGTCAGACAGATCGTTGATCCGATCATAACCGTAAGTTTTCGAACGCATAAGATGTTTCTTGTCGACCCCTGAAAGCTCCATTACAGCATATGAAAAAAAAACTTAATCAACAGAACATAAATCTGGGGCACTGAATTTTTTTTTTTTGGGTGTTATGTTTTGGTGAGTATTAAATAGTGTTTACGATATTCGGTTTGATGTCGAGGATCTAATTTCGTCTTATGTAAGTGATGAATGATTTGTTTAATTACATAGAAAAGTATCATTATTGTTACAGGCTTACAGCTTGCTAATCCTGCAATGTGATGCATATATTTTAATTAATCGTACTTATTCATGTTAATCTAAAATATTAATCACTAGAGATATGCTTTTAATGGCTATACATGTTATTACTAGGGCAATGAGTAAGTTGGCATATAAGATATTTGCGTTATGTTTTTAAATTAGCGAGGTTTCACAAAATTGTTTAGTAGGCCAGTGAGTACGTTGTCCATTTACGACATGAAATCTAAAAATCAACTGTAAAACAGCAATACAAATGAAACAGGTAATGTATGTTCATTTTTTTAGCACTGTACTTATTAAATCGGATAATTACGAAACAGGTAAGATCTACGACCCAAATTTGCATCTGATTTGTAAGGAAACAAATGATTATCTCTTCTCAAAGTAATAATTTATTTAGTTCTTCCAATATTTGATTTTGTTATTAAATTTCAGATCTTTTTTATTTATTTAGTGCATTTGTTTCCTCTGGAATTTTATCAAATGATTTTTAATAAAATTGTTTAAGTTAATTTCGTTTAAATGAAAAAAAACATCAAAAAAATCCATCCTGCTATTTAGACATTTATTTTGTAGATACTAGATCATAGTTTATAAAATAATATAATATTTTAGTCTATATGTTTTAATTTGTGTAAATGTAATAAACAGGTAACAGGTAAAATAAAATAAAATAAACAGGTAAAAAAGTAAAAAAAAAATTGTTCTACAATTTTTCATATATATTATTTATGGTCAATTTCTTTAATTTTCATTTATATGTTAATCTTATAGAAATACTATTTTTTTGTATTAAAATAGAATTTTTATTCTTTAAAGAGAAAACTATATTAAAATGTATGACAGACTAATATCTGAATATAGAAAACTATATTATGAAGTAGGATTTGCTTTACATGTTTTATTTACTAGTTTGAAAACTTTGTAGAGGCTTTCAGTGTCTTCAAATGTGATTGATTATCAGAGGAAAAGGAAAGATGCTCAAAGCCAGAAGAAAAAGGAAAGAGTTTGTGAATTGGTATAGTATAAACCAGTATACTCATTTTTCTTTCCGGTTTAAGGTTTTGGTTGGCCTTGTCATGAAACCACACAATTGTACAGATTTGATTAATTAATTGGAAGAGATTATTTACTAAAACAAACTTTTTTCCATTTAAAAGATTTGGCAATGGTGAAAAATTATAATCCATCCATCCTTAATTGATCCTTGAGAAAAAACTATGACGATGATGTCGTCCAATCTTCCAAGAGATTTTATAATCTCATAAGTATCCAATCCCTAAAATAACACCACAAAGCTGCTCTTCCCTAAGACTAGATAGAGTCAAGATAACACGGCAATCTATGGATGCGGCTCAAGATATCTAAGAGATATTGGTATATTGCATGCTTCTTCTTCTATATGATTTGCTTTGATGATTGAGGTGTTGTGTTTTCGGAAAGTTAGAGTTTGTCTTCTAATGTGTGGCATTATGAGAAAAGGATGAACCATGAGGGAATTCTCCACTCTATGAATTGATTCTTTTTGGGGGGGGGCAAATCTGCTATGTATTCTGGTTATGTTCGGTCGGTTTTTGGTTCGCATTGGTTTTGGTTTTAGGAAAAAATAAAACCAAAAATATAAATAAATGAGATTATATTCATAAGACAAAAAAAAAGTTGTTGCAGTACAATGGTTTCTGGCTCTAATGTGTGTCTGGTTTGTGGTAATCCGTAATTTTGGGAAGAAAGAGTCAACTTCAAATTTGTGGTCATTGTCAGCATCATTTTCATACTAATTTGTTGTATGTAGCTTGGAAAGTTCAACGGACAGACTTCAAATTTGTCTCCAATTTAGACTTGGACTTGTGAGTTTAGACTTGACCATAAACGAGAAAAGTCTTGAGAACCATAAACTATCTAACTCTTTTCAGATTTTCTGAAACTATGTGGTCAAATGGCATCTTTCTAACTCTTTTTACTTTATCTCTCTTGTTAGGACAATCATGCTGTGAAACAGATACGCTACTTCAGGGTCAGTACTTGAAAGATGGGCAAGAGCTCGTTTCGGCTTTCAATATCTTCAAACTCAAGTTTTTCAACTTTGAGAATTCAAGGAACTGGTATCTTGGAATTTGGTACAACAATTTGTATCTTACTGGTGGTAATAAGAAGTATGGTGATATCCAGGACAGAGCTGTCTGGATTGCTAACCGTAACAATCCAATCTCGGAACGCTCTGGAAGCCTCACAGTTGACTCTCTTGGCAGATTGAGGATTTTAAGAGGTGCATCAAGCCTGCTTGAGCTAAGCTCTATGGAAACCAGAGGAAACACAACTCTTAAGCTGTTGGATTCTGGAAACCTTCAGCTTCAGGAGATGGAATCTAATGGAACGATGAGGCGGATTTTGTGGCAAAGTTTTGATTATCCAACAGATACCCTTCTTCCTGGGATGAAACTGGGTTTCAATGTCAAGACCGGTAAGAGATGGGAACTGACATCATGGCTAGGTAATACTTTACCTGCTTCTGGATCTTTTGTCTTTGGGATGGATGCTAATATTACCAACCGCTTGACCATCTTGTGGCGTGGAAACATGTATTGGGCAAGTGGGCTCTGGTTTAAGGGTAGATTTTCCTTGGAGGAACTAAACGAATACGGTTTCGTCTTTTCCTTGGTTTCAACCGAGAGTGAACAATATTTTATGTATTCAGGTGATCAGAAATATGCCGGAACACATTTTCCTAGAGTAATGATAGACCAACAGGGTATTTTGTATATTAACAGGCTTGAGAGAGAGCAAATGCATGTTCGTTGTTCTCCTTTCACTTTGGGTGAAGATAGTAGTCATTATTGTTACTCTAGGGACTGTTTGCACGGCGCAGGTTGCATAGTCCCGGATGATCCAGATAGAAGATATGTGGACAGGTTTTATTTCAGAGAGACAGTATCAGCTTTCTCAGGCAATGGATTTTTATTTAATGAGACTGCTGGAAGGTTTAGTTCAGTTGATTGCCATGCTATATGTATGCAAAACTCTTCTTGTCTTGCCTATGCTTCAACCAATCTGGATGGCACGGGCTGCGAAATCTGGAATATTGATCCTACAAACAAAAAGTCGTCTTCTCATAGTCCCAGGACTGTATATATTCGTGTAAAAGGTACAGAAGCTGTGGAAATATATTATCTGCCTTTTATTTAAGTGTCACTATAACTGCAGCAAATCTAGTTGGGCACTAAGTTTTATGGAAATCAGGATTTGTGGAACACGGACGCCTAGAGAATGAAAAGGCAGCAACTTGGCTAGTTGTTGTAGCATCACTATTCCTAGTGATACCTGCGACTTGGTTGATCATCTATCTTATTTTGATGAAATTTAACGTAAAGGGTAAATTTTTGTATCAGAATCACCGAACACTTTCTTCTCAGTGGTGTTCTCTTACTAACAAGTCCATCACTTTTTCTTGTTTGTGTTTGATCCAGTAAGTGTTATATTTCGAGGAATGTTCTACTTTTTATGGGGAAAAGTCATTCCACAAAGTAAGGCTCAGCTGAAAAACCTTTTCTATAAGCATGTATGAAAAATGTCCATGTTGAATGAAGAATTGTGTTTGTGATTTTGGCTAGACGGAGGAGGCTTCCAACACTGAGGGTTGGTTCAACAATAGATCAAGAAATGCTACTACGCGAACTGGGAATTGATAGGAGACGCCGAAGCAAGAGAAATGAAAGGAAGAATAATAATGAGCTTCAGATTTTTAGCTTTGAAAGTGTAGCCTTGGCAACAGATTACTTCTCTGATGCAAATAAGCTCGGTGAAGGAGGTTTTGGTCCTGTATACAAGGTAGGACAGATTCTTCATATTCTGATATTAACTTAAGCAGATTTTGATGTTTCTGCTACTCTCTTGAAGGGAATGTTAATAGATGGAGAAGAAGTGGCTATTAAGAGACTATCATTATCATCTGGACAAGGATTAGCGGAGTTCAAGAACGAAGCTATGCTTATTGCCAAACTTCAACACACAAATCTTGTTCAGTTGCTAGGATGCTGCATAGAAAAGGCCGAGAAAATGTTGATTTACGAATACATGCCGAACAAGAGCCTTGACTACTTCCTCTTTGGTGAGCGTTCTTTTTAATAAGCTAAGAATCTATAGAAACCCATCCGAAAAAATGTCTCCAAATCTATGCAGATCCCTTGAGGAAAAACATTTTGGATTGGACGCTGCGGTTCAGGATCATGGAAGGTATAATTCAAGGGCTTTTGTACCTTCACAAGTACTCAAGATTGAAAGTGATACATAGAGACATCAAAGCCGGCAACATTTTGCTGGACGAGGATATGAATCCCAAAATATCTGATTTTGGTATGGCTCGGATATTTGGAGCACGGGAATCCAAAGCCAACACCAAAAGAGTTGCTGGCACATTGTAAGCTAAGAGTGACCAGAAACAATGATTCTCTGATCATTCATAGGCATCAATTATTGATTAAATCTCTTGTGTTGATGTATAATGATATAGTGGCTATATGTCTCCGGAGTACTACAGAGAAGGACTATTCTCTGAAAAATCAGATGTGTTTAGCTTTGGGGTTCTAATGCTAGAGATGATTTGTGGAAGGAAGAACAATAGCTTCCACCATGACTCGGAAGGACCTCTGAATCTCATAGTTCATGTAAAAGCTAAACTTGTTCTTCTCTCATTTGTTAACATTTTCAGCTTGCTAGCTTTGCTTAGTTAGTCTTGGATCTCTGAAACTCTGTTTTTCAGGCGTGGAATCTGTTTAAAGAGAACCGAATTCGCGAGGTGATAGATCCGTCTTTGGGAGATTCTGCAGTTGAGAACCCTCACGTGTTGAGATGCGTTCAAGTTGCTCTGTTGTGTGTACAAGAAAACGCAGATGATAGACCAAGTATGTTAGCCGTTGTGTCGATGATATACGGCGAAGGCAACAATGCTCTTTCTTTGCCTAAAGAACCTGCTTTCTATGATGGGCCCCGGAGAAGCTCACCAGAGATGAAGGTTGAGCCACCAGAGCCGGATAATATATCGGCGAATAGAGTTACCATCACGGTGATGGAAGCAAGGTGAGGTGGTGAACTGACAGGGAAAAACAAAAAAACGGAAAACTGATCATATGTGACTCTCATTGTTAGTTGAAATATTTTACTTGGTTTGATAAGGTAATAGTTGGATAATGCTGACTGATCATATGAGATTCAAAGTATCATCGTTCATTAGAAAACTGTAATATCTCTATTTAACAAGTTCTTGAGCAGCTAATGTATTCAAATTGTTCGTCTAAAGATTCGAAATATCACAACATCATCTTGGAATACGATGCAATAGCATAATCTCTAGTACTGTACATGTCGTTTTCTTGTTTTGTAACTTAGTTCTTACTCTCTCTCTCTCTCTCTCTCTTTTTGAACTTCTTCGGATCAATATATTTGGCTAATTTCATCGAGAAAAAATGAAAAATATAAGAAGACCGAATTGGAATATTGGAAGTATTGAAGTATTGTCAAAAAGGGGAAAAAAGAAAAAATCAAATTGGACGTTACACGTGGACGCCCTTCTGTGGCGGGGAGTGGTCGCGTGGATTATTTACCACTATATATATGATGGCTCCGAACAAGAAGCAAATATCTAAACTCGAAGAAACAGAGATATTTCTTGTGTTTTGGGGATTAGAGGCAAAGTTATTTCTCTTCTCCTCGAGTTTCAGGTCTAATCTTAATCCTTATATTCAGCCATAGATTTCTGATGCAATGATATAAGCGTAGAGAAATCTTGGTTCAAATCATTCGTTTTGATCTTGTTTTCAAATTATTTGTTGATATATGCTTTCTTTCTGATTTAATCTCACGAAATTATCGATCAATCTGTTGATCTATTAATCTTGTGTGTTCTTAAAGCATCAACAATTCAAAAATTTTGATTTTACATGATTCGTTGTAAAACGTCATGGAAATGAAAACATTTCTACGATTGATTGGTTTCTTATTTTTCTGTTTCAGGAGGGAAATTGAAGCCCTTGACGCAGCCTAAGTCTGGTAAGAAGGAATACGATGAGGTATGATCTTTCTTCATCAACTCGCTATTTACCCTTTTTATCTTGGAAATATTTGGCAGTTTTGGTTGGTATAGGCATTTTAGTGTTTGAGTTTTTTTCTGCAAATTTGAGCATAATATTAATAGGCATGGGTCTGGTGGGGCCTGAGTTATGATCATTAACATCAGGTCCCAATCCTATATTCACGTCCTTAGGTCAATCGCTATCTTGAATTATGACTTAACTTCTGCGTTTGTTCTTTTTTAGCTCAACGTATTAATGGCTTTCCTTTGTTCTGAATGCAGCACGATATGGAGTTAATGCAGAAAAAGAAGGATGAAGAGAAGGTGAGAACTTTTAATCTCTGTAGTGATTCATTGAACAATCTTAAGATTAATAGTTGCAGATTGTCTTGTTTTTGTGGTGAAAACAGGCACTTAAAGAACTCAGAGCCAAGGCTTCACAAAAAGGATCATTCGGAGGCTCGGGGCTTAAGAAAAGTGGGAAGAAATAATAAGACTAATCTGCCTCAATGTAATCTCTTATCTCCCTTCTTGTTGGGAACTCACATTTCAAAAAACTTCTATATATACTTGTCAATGTACCATGATTTGTTATAACCATTAAAATCATGTTGTGGCAGTAAAAATAAATCTAGGACTTGCAACTTTCATTGAGGTTTTTGTTGTCGCAAGCTTCGATTAAACCAAAAACATCATATGCACCAGCATTAACAACAAAACACAACCGATATTTTGAGAGAAACCAAAAAAAGATAACAACTTTTGAAGTCCCAAAACGTTTGCAGCTTAAACCATATATAATCAAACACTTGCTTGGCTAAAATCTTGAATCCTGTCACCACGAACGCTTAAGCTTTCCATTGCACTTCCCAATCCAGAACTCATCTCAGCCAACACATGAGGATCATTGTAATGCTGAACAGCTTTAACAATACTCCTAATTTTATTAAACTGATCTGGACCATCAAAAACCTCTGAACCAACAAAAACACCATCACAACCTAACTGCATCATCATAGCTGCATCAGCTGGAGTCGTGATCCCACCTGATGCAAACTGAACCACAGGAACCCTTCTCATCTGCTTAGTCTGAATCACAAGATCATACGGTGCTGATATCTTCTTAGCGAATGTGAACACCTCATCATCATCCATGTTGTTCAGGACTCTAACTTCACCCATCAATAACCTAACGTTCTTCACAGTCTCTGAAATGTTACCTGATCCAGTTAAATCTCCTTGGATCCTTATCATCGCAGCACCTTCTCTGATTCGCCTTAAAGCTTCTCCTGTATCACGGCAACCACAAATGAACGGAGATCGGAAATTGTGTTTGTTGATGAAATTATCTTCGTCCGCGATGGAAAGAATCTCGCTCTCGTCAATGTAATCAACGGCGAGAGATTCCAACATCTGAGCCTCGACGAAATGACCGACGCGAGCGCGTGCCATCACCGGAACAGACACTGATCGTTTCACCTCTTTGACGAGAGACGGATCCGGCATCCGACGGACTCCACCGTGCGATCGAACTGGATCTGAGATTATCACAGAACATGCGCCAGCGGATACGGCGATCTTAGCCTGGTTTACAGATGAGACTTCGATAATGGCGCCGCGGCGGAGTACTTGAGCTAATCCAACCTTGACGGAGAACGGATGGTTTTTCTTAGCGTCGGTTATAGCTGTGCCGCTGTAGAGAGTGACAGCACCTTGATCTTGTTCCGCCATTGTTAGGTTTGGTAACAGAGATTATTCGCCGGAGAAATGGATTTAGTTACACGATCTGGTTTGAAAACGAGTGAGCTTCGTTGAGAGTGAGGAGAAAATATAGAGAATGGAGAAGAAGAGTGTGGTTTGGTCCAGAAGTTTCTGAGACTGTCAAAAGAAGGTCGTCACTGTGATCGATTTAGGGTCGCCGATGAGATTGTTCTCAGACGACGTCGTGTTACGAAAGACAAAACAAAGTGGGCTCCCATGACCCAAAGTAGACGACGACTTTTCTAGGACTTTCGTGAATTTGTGATACTTTTTGTAAAAGCCGTTGGATGTGAAGAAAACACGTGGCGTCATCGTAAGTCATTCCCGCTTCGTGTGACGCCCGTCCAAAGATATTTTTTTTTGAAATGATTTTTAGATGACACGAGTCACGAGTCAAAGAAGAAAGCATGAAAATTACGAAATAAAGGGAGCGCGCTATCTAACAACTGTCTTACTTAGTGGCCCACCATGTTAATTTGTCACGACCTAGACGGCGTCGTTTTAGTGCTCCTCACGTGTTTCAGACTTTCAGGTTTTTTGTTGGTTCAACATTTTTCTTATTTTCTACAGTTTTTAAGCAATTATGATTGAGCACGTAAAATCTGCTCGTTCCTTTGATTTTACTCTGCCTACTGTCACTAGCTACCACTAATATAAAGTTCTAAAGTTTAGATGAGACAAAATCAGTCGACTAGAGAAGGAAAAAAAACAGATGAAACAAAAGCTAAAAGTCCTATTTTAGTCGTCGGTACTCTATGTATACATGTAAAGTAGAAATTAAGGAATGAAATATCTAGATAACATGTTCTATTTTTTCAAATATTGATAAATCCTATAATAATATCATCTAGGCGGAGTTTTCTGGAGAAATAGTTGCTGAAATATGGTAAAAATACATTTCTTAAACAGAAAAAAATGTGGTGATGCATTTGTTTGTGGTTAGATTTGAAAATATACGGTTTGTTGTGAAGTTTTAGGCATGACTAAATGGTGTGAAATCAATTAGACATATATCAAACTATGTATGAAAACACATGAGATTTGTGATAGCTACCAACTCTTTTCGAATGTACATTAATCCTAAAATGGCGACGTTTGATCAAACTATGCGTCTAAAATCCATTTATTTTTTTAATAGATTTGATCTCCTTTTCAGTGTTTCTATTCAAGTACTTTTGATCGTTTATTCGATATTAAGTTTTTTTATTTCGTCCAAGCAGTAATTGTGGCGACATTTTCTCTTTAATTCTGTTTAGTCATGTCTTATGTTGATCCTTGATGAAATAACATTCACAAGCGACGTTTTGGGTCTCGTTTTTTTGTTTGTCTTTCACCAGCAAAATTCAAACTTTAAAAATCAACAATTATCGCTGTCTGTATGCATCGAGAAACATAATATATTTGTAAGTATGAAGATAATTTGGTCAAAATTATCACTTCATAAATTATCACTTCTTTTGAGTTCAAAAACCTTAGTTTTTTTAGCAAATAATTGTTTAGAATAAACGTTATTTAGTGATATAACAAAATTTATTTGACGAATACAAGACTCGAACTCAGAACTAATCGGATGTAGTAGATATTTTTTCTTGTTAATTTTTTTTTGTCGGCTCTTGTTAAAATATTTAACATTGTAGTAATCCAAACCAGTTGGATAAAATCGACAACCTACGTACTATTCAGAAAATACTAAAGTTGACAAAAAAAAAAGAGCATAAACAAATAAGTATATAAGTAAAAAAAAAAAAAAAAAAAACTCTGTATAGTAATTACTAATTAGTGACTAGAAATAATATGTAATCCAAATCACATATAGAATAATAATGTAAGTATGAAAGCATAAGAAATGGTCCCCACAAATCTCATTTAATAAGATGAATTAAAACGACATCTAAAAATCGAGTTTAAGGGAGCGTGAAAAAAAGAAAGAGAAATAAACAGCGACCAATACTCTCTACTCTGCGCTTTAATTTGAACTTGTGGAGAGAGAAAGGTTTTAGATAGAGATATCAAAGAGGAGAAGATACAGAGAGAGAGATCCGATTAAAGGATCCGTTCGGAGCTCCGATTCGAGCTAGATAAACTGAGATTTAGATTCCGGTCATTCAGGTAGAGGGGGATGAACGGGAGACAGAGATCTGGAGCAGCGGCGGTGCACCACCAGAGGCAGCTCTCCGATAACCCTCTCGACATGTCTTCTTCCAATGGCAGATGGCTTCAATCAACTGGTCTCCAGCATTTTCAGTCATCCGCCAATGTAATCCAATAATCTGATCCTTTTCTTCTCATCCTCACATTTCATCGTCATAGTAACTTGTTTCAAATTTTGAATTTCTTAGACGATCTGTTACTCCATAAGATTTATAGATCTTTTAGATGAAATTTATCGACTGGTTTGATTTTTCCGATCTGGTGTTTGATTGAAGCTTATACGCATTTTCTGGATGAGACTTTGTCAGCTCAAGTTTAGTGTATTTGATTTTTTAAACTTAATGGTGGGATTTCAAAACAGGATTATGGATACTATGCTGGTGGACAAGGCGGTGGTGGTCAAGCAACGAGAGGATACCAGAATGCTCAGAGAGGGTTTAATGGAGGAAATGAGTTCTTTGGGGAACCAACTACTCCTCAATACGGTGCTCGTCCGTCAAACCAAAGAAAGAACACTGATGAATCTGAGTTTAGTCCTGGGCTTTTAGATCTGCATTCTTTCGATACTGAGCTTCTTCCTGAGGTAGGTGTATGCTGGATACGTTCCAGTAATTGGTGTTAGTGTGCCTTTTTTAATTGCAAATTTACATATGCGAGTATTAGAGCTGACCTGCAATTTCAAGTTTTTATTTTAGTACCTTTTGTTTAAATGTCCTGCATTTAGGTGGGCATACATCAAATTGATTGCTTGCCGGAAGAGTGGACTCCTTTACACTGCACTTTTAGGCCATCAGACTATTTTTAGTAAAAGAACTTTCATTTTTTTTTCCTGTGATCATGTTATGGGTATTTTTCTCTTAACCAATTTAGCACACATAAGATGAAACCTTTAGTATAATCATATGCTACCATCTGGTTATTGATTCTCTGTTTTTAACAGGAGAAAAATATGTGAATTTCATTGTGTTTGCCATTATGGGTAAATTGTCTAAGCTTTTAACTTTTATCTTATCAGAAGATTCCAGTCACTACTCAATTAGATGGCCCCTCACTTTTCAATCCTAGTCAAGGTCAAAGCTTTGATGACTTTGAAGCTTACAACAAGCAGCCTAACCGTAGTCGCGTGTTGGCTGAAAACTTGGCTGCTGAGAAGGAAAGGATGAATGCTGTTGCAAAGATCAAAGTTGTTGTATGTTTTCTTCCCTCTATACCAAATCACTTGAAATTAAGTGATCCCTGTGCATTGTGAATACAAATCCTTACTGTAACATTTTGTTCCTTGATTGTTTGAGAACAGGTGCGTAAGAGACCACTTAACAAAAAGGAGTCGACAAAAAACGAGGAAGACATTGTTGACACCCATTGCAATTGTTTAACAGTTCATGAAACCAAACTTAAGGTCAGTCTCTGATGGTTTGGATTCATGCAATCTCAATTTTCCAAGTCATCACTTTAGCAAGACACTATGACTGATCTACTATTAAATTATTTCAGGTTGATTTGACAGCTTATGTGGAAAAGCATGAATTTGTGTTTGATGCCGTGCTAGATGAGGAAGTATCAAATGATGAGGTAAATGCTGTTTAAAAGCTCACAGTACTGACTATGACTCTGGAGGAAGCCTTATTTTACATAATAGTCAGTTACCATTGTGGCGCTTATTTTTTAAATTATTATGTCACTTTTTGTAGGTTTATCGTGAGACAGTGGAGCCTGTTGTCCCCCTAATTTTTCAGCGTATCAAAGCCACTTGCTTTGCATATGGACAGACAGGTGAATAATCTCCAAGAGAATCATAGATACACTCATCTAAATATTTGGCATTAATTTCTACACTTTCCCCAAAATGTGCGTGTAGCCTCTTCAATTTATTTGAGAAAAATGTATTAGACCTATAGGTGATAATCAACATACACATATCACAAGCAAATAATATTCTGCTTTGATATTAACCCATTTTCTGGATTGTATATTCTATATGTGAACCATCTTCGGTGTATATTTGCCTCTTAGGTAGTGGTAAAACCTATACTATGAAGCCTTTGCCTCTCAAGGCTTCAAGGGACATCCTGAGGTTGATGCACCATACATACAGAAACCAAGGGTTTCAGTTGTTTGTTAGCTTCTTTGAAATCTATGGAGGAAAGCTTTATGATCTCCTCAGTGAGAGGAAGTAAGTTGACAAGCATCTCATGCTGTTATTTTATCTTGACTGCAATGCTTATTTATATAGCTGAAAGACAAACTTTTTTACTTCTATAGGAAGCTGTGCATGAGAGAGGATGGTAAGCAGCAAGTGTGCATTGTGGGTTTGCAAGAGTACAAAGTATCTGATACAGATGCGATTATGGAGCTTATTGAAAGAGGAAGTGCAACAAGAAGTACTGGAACCACTGGTGCAAATGAAGAATCCTCTCGCTCACATGCTATACTTCAACTCGCTATAAAAAAATCAGTAGAGGGAAATCAGTCGAAACCCCCTCGCCTTGTTGGCAAGCTTTCTTTCATCGATCTTGCTGGAAGTGAACGTGGTGCAGACACAACAGACAATGACAAGCAGACAAGGTAACACTGTACACCATTTTTGTAGTGACACTTTTGAAATTGTTCAATGTGAATAGTGTTTTCGACAATTTGCTTAGATATTTTATTTGTATTATATGACACAGATTGGAAGGAGCAGAGATCAATAAGAGCTTACTAGCCTTAAAGGAATGCATTAGAGCTCTGGATAATGATCAAGGTCACATCCCTTTTAGAGGCAGTAAGTTAACCGAAGTTCTCAGGGACTCCTTCATGGGAAATTCTCGTACTGTTATGATATCGTGCATATCTCCAAGCTCTGGATCATGTGAGCACACCCTTAACACCTTAAGATACGCAGACAGGTTGGTTTTACTCGTTCGCTGTTATATTTTTCTTTCTGTTTTTGGTCATATGTGTATCTCATTAAAATTTGCATAAACTATGAGAATTGTAGGGTTAAGAGTCTCTCAAAGGGAAATGCCTCTAAGAAAGATGTATCTTCTTCGACCATGAACCTAAGGGAGTCCACAAAAATTCCTTTGCCTTCCGCGCTTCCAACTCCATCTAACTATGATGATGACGTGAATGAGATGTGGACTGAAGAGAACGATGAGTTTGATGCATCCGATTATGAGCAAGAGAAACAAATGTGGAAGAAAAACGGGAAACCAGAGCCATCCTATAACGGTATGGCACAGGAGAGAATCCCGAAATCTACTATTCAGATGAAGTCAAGAGACATGCCAAGGCCTGATATGAAGAAGTCAAACTCCGATGACAATCTAAATGCACTTCTGCAGGTAATTAAATACTCGGCAATTTCATTCTCCTTGAGAAAACAAAAAAAGGACCTCTGTTTTTTATCACCCTTGACACAAGGATCGTTTTACCAGGAAGAAGAAGACCTTGTCAATGCGCACCGTAAACAAGTTGAGGACACTATGAACATTGTGAAAGAGGTATGAATTTGGTCAGTAGGTATCGATCTCCTATATTTTAAGCTAAGCTTCTCTAAAATCCCTGAAATTGAACTGTGCAGGAGATGAACTTGCTGGTTGAAGCAGACCAACCCGGAAACCAGCTAGATGGTTACATTTCAAGACTGAACACAATTCTATCTCAGAAGGCTGCAGGTATTCTCCAACTGCAGAACCGTCTTGCTCATTTCCAGAAACGCCTTAGGGAGCATAACGTGTTGGTATCTACCAGTGGGTACTGACCCATGATCAGTTGTGGGTATATGCAAAATACCGATATTAAAAATCAAGGAACACTACTTTTTGTGAAGAATCATGTTTCATGAGTTTGACCGTAATTCATGTGTTCATTTAAATTACTCGATTTTCTATTTTTATAACGGAAAATGCAAGAACATAATTTTTTTTTTTAACGGAAAAAGTAAATAAATGGGCTTATTTGAGAATTGAGACCTCACTAGTTTCATGACTGGACCGGGCTGGTTTAACCATCAGCTTAAACTCATTTAGTCGAACGAATTTTTTTTACTAAAACGATTGGGATTTTGAGACTCCTATTCCTACGTAATGAACAAATTCTTTTTTTATAAATACAGCTTGCAAATTTTGAGAGATTTTGAGAGTCGTTCTCAACTTTTTTTTAGAAACTTTCATAATTATTAGAGATTTTCTACAAAATTTGACGTTCTCGAGACCATGCTTCTATGCTTTTAGCATATAAATCGTGAAAGAAAACCAATTTTTTTATCAAAAACAAAAAACAATTTCTCAAAATATAATAACAATGTTAAGGTTAATATCTTTTATTTTATTATTATCATTTTTAGTATGTTGTTTTCGAGATAATTTTGAACTTAAATAATGCCCATGTCTCTAGCATGGAACATGCTAAAAGTTTACTCAAAGAATTGGAGATAATCCAAAAGAAATGATATTGATGCCATAAAGAAATGCATTATATATCAGGTAACTTTACATTCAATTTTAAGTATCTTTTAAATAAACATTTTTCATATTTTGCTAACTAATGATTTTAAAATCAGGATATTCTTTAAAATGTACGCAAGGCCAGTCTGAGATTTAAAAAGTTACAAGAAAATAAAATAAACGTTGTTTCACACAATTTTATAAAAAAAATTTTGTTGACATTCTCAACTTTTTGAGAAACTCTTATAATTATAAGAGATTTTGTACCAAATTTGAAGTTCTCCCATAAACTTGTCGGTCATCTTTTTATCGACCTTATCTTGGGTTGTGAACTCGTACCCCCTAATGGCTCCATTTCTTTCTTCACTCGCCTTTGTCTTTGGTCAATAATATCTTGTTTGATAAGAGATTTGACAAAACGCACATATACAAATTCTTCCTGTGGATATCTAAATTCAGACATATCAATTTGCTAATGCTTGTTGTCATTACAGTTTATATTTTTACTAGACTTGACTAACTGAGCATGGCTAAGATTGATGGAAAAGTGATTACACATAACTTCGATGGGGGTTTATATGACATACATTTCATAGACACTAGAATTCTGAGGTATGTTAAACAGTTGGCTCATTTTATTTCAAAGATATTTTTTTAATAATACTGTCATAATCTCTGATTTCGTTTGTAGTTTTATTCTTTCTAAAGAACACAGATTTAGATTGATGTGTTACAAGGAGTCCGAGTCAGGTACCTCCTTTTTTCTGCATTTCTAAATGGATTTAATTTATGTAAGATACATTGGATTTAATTTAGATTTTTAGTTATTTAACGACCGATCCAAATAAGCCAAATCCAATTTGATATAAATTTTTGAACCCATATCAGTTTTTATAAAAATCCATCTCCATAGATACCCATGTTTTTAGGTTTAGTTTAGTTTGGTTTGGTTTGGGTTGCCCAATTTGCCCACCCCTACCTTCAATTGAAGAAGAAACTGATCTAACATGGACTCCAAAAAATAGTACCAAGAAAGTTAATTTCTAAATCGAAACTTGAAAGCTTCAAACAGTTTCACCAAGAAAAATATGCTCATCGTTTCACAACATCAATTTTGGAATCATGTTGGAAGAGAGCAACCACCAAAGTTCTTGGAACAGAGAAACGAGTCACCATCAAATGATGTTGGTACAAAATAAGCATGAAACAAATAAGCAAGAAAAAATGACTAAAAGTCAAACAGATCAAGAGTACGAAAAACAAATATTTGTAATGGTTTCTGAGTCTTTGGATATGTCAAGAGTAGAGATCAGTGAAAAACTTGTCAACGATGTTGATATACACAGGACTTTTAAGACGAGAATAGTAATGGAGTGCCTCTTCAACGTCAAGGGTTTGCTCTATATCTCCTGTCTCAATCATATACATCTTCTTAATCTTCTTTTCCATTGTATCGCAGTCTCTTGCTGAAGGGGAAGAGCAAGCTTCTGTTTTCTTTTCTTGATCTTGTTCTTGCTCTTGAACCTTCTGCTCCATCTTTATTGGACCTTTAATGTTGTTTTCCATTTTAGACTCCCATATATTGAGGAAACTTGCGTAGATATTGTCACCATCGAGAGAATTTGATCTGCAAAATGTGCATGAGAATTGAGTTTTTGGTCTAGAGTGTTTGTTACCTGCTCGGAGAATAAACGACTTGAGACTGTGTAGTGTTCTGTGAAAGAAACTATTTGTTTTCTGAAACATCTTTCTCTTCACTGCAACTGATATGTCTTGTCGGCAGATCAATGTTCTCTCACATATATAAATCATTTTGCACTCTTTGAAATCGAAATATATGTTTTAATAATCGGTTGATGTTACTTTAGTTTCATAGTATTTGTGATGTATCTTTAGTGTCTATTACTCAGCATCAAAAAAGGCTAAAGCGAACATTTGTCTTGTCCTGGAGTGTCACCTTTCTCTTTTTTCATGTTTCTAAGTGTCTTTTGATGATTTGAAGATCTTAAATTAAAGTTATTACTGATTTAGTTTTGGATCACGTATATACAAAACACCGAAATTACCGTTGTGTAAGACTCAAGGAACCGTACGTTCTTTCTTTGTGAATAATAATGTTTCATGAGTTTGACCACCATTGAACTAATTCATGTGTTACTTTTTGATATCCTTGATGATGAAATTATTGACGATGAAAGACAAAAAGATTTTACTAATAATACCTCTGCATCAAAGATGAATTTTTTTTTGTTAATGACCAAAGATGAAATTTTGATTTCCAACTTAATTATTTTGCTCTCTCTCTCTTTTTAACGGGGTTGGGATATGTATACGATATAAAATGTAAACCAAAATTGTAATCTAATTTATTCATTGCAATATAAGACATTAAAATTTGTAATGATTTGCTTGGTTAAATAGTAACTCTTTTGTACGATTTCATTAGAAAAAATGGAAAAAAAAGAAGAAGAAGAAGAGAGAATTAGATATGTTGCATTGGAAGTAGTATTGTTTTTTGACAAGTTGTTGTGTAAAGCATGGTTAGCTCTCATTAAGATGCAAAGCTAAAGCTGCTCTTATTCTTATGTCTTTGGACCTACTCACCAACGTTAATGTTAATCCGATTTGATTTTACACCATCTTTGGGCAACTAATTCATTATTTGTTTTAAATTTTATCTTTTATAAGATTTTTGAACGGTTTTCTGTAGCTTTCAACTCTAAAAAGTGATGTAATTAACAAAATATACTTTCCCAAAAGAGAATCATATTGAAATTAGTTTTAACCTTAATCATTCTTAATGGGCAACAAAAGTTTCGATACAAGTAGGCCCAAATTCGCCATAATAAAAACAACAGGCCTATTAATATACGATAAGGCCCATGAATAAACTACAACCCTAGAATCAGAAATTTCACCTTCATATAAATTGGCTCAAATAAAAGCTGAGTTTCTTCTTCTCTGAAGCCGTAAGCTAGGGTTTTCTTGCTCACAATTAGCTCCAATGGTGATCTCTTCTCTCCTCTCTCCTCTCTCTGTTCTCTCCATTTATTATTCGATTGAGCTTAGAAACAATCTCTGATCTTGTAGTAATGGAACTTTTGAGTATTTCAGGGAAAGGGAACAGGAAGTTTCGGTAAGAGAAGGAACAAGAGTCACACTCTGTGTGTGAGATGTGGTCGTCGTAGTTTCCACATCCAGAAGAGTCGTTGCTCAGCTTGTGCTTACCCTGCTGCTCGCAAGAGGACCTGTAAGACTCTTCATTTTTATTTTAATCTTACGATGTGTTTCATTTACTCGATCTATTTGGATTCCTGGTTTGCGGATTTGACATTAGTCCAAATATATGTAGTTTGATCATCTGGTGGAACTAAGATTTGCTTAGTGTGTTCATGTTCATGTTTATGTTTATTCTCCATTTTGGTTAGTGTTTCATTAGGCTTATGATTGTATTTGATTATGCTTGTCTGTTCATCTATGTCTGTAGCTCGATTGACTTGTCGGGTAGTTATGATTATCGCGGGAATGTAGAAACTGTATCTGTTGGTTGGATTGATTTGTTGGGTAATTAGAGAAATGTATGTTTGGTTTTGTGTCTTAACTCAATTCTGATCTCTTTTGTTTTTAGACAACTGGAGTGTGAAGGCAATCAGAAGGAAGACTACTGGTACCGGAAGGATGAGGTATCTCCGTAATGTTCCTCGTCGCTTCAAGACTGGATTCAGAGAAGGTAATTTATTGTTTGATTCATTTCATGTTTTTTTTTTCTCTTTTAGTCTAAATGAGGTTTTAATGTATCAAATTTACTGTCTTATATATATATAGGTACCGAAGCCAAGCCAAGGAACAAGGCAGCAGCTTCATCAGCTTAAAGACGCAGTTCGTGTAATCGCAAAGTTTAGCATTTTGCACTATGTAGTTGATGATTACTATTCCTGTGGATCTTACACACTATGTTTTGTGGGTTTTGTTTCGTTTTTGTTATTCACTTGAAAAGTTTTGGACTTGGTTGGAATATCATCTTACATTTGCAACTTTAACAAAGCCTTCTTTCTCTCTTTAATCATTACTTCTTCAATCTCGCTCAAACAAAAACCTTTGGGGTTACTTGACTGATATATCAGAAATGTTACAAAACCTTTCGAGAAATCTGAATTCAGTCGAGGCTTTTTAATCTTACATTGTAACTCTTGAATACATCTAACTACGATGCAAAATCCCGACAATGTAATAAAAAAAGGAATATAGGGCTATAATTGGAAATTTATAAAGATTAGCGTAGAATTAAAAAAATATGGTCTATTCCTAATCGGAAACACCGCAAGCCTCCTGACGTTGGCTCTTTCCTCCTCCGCTTCTTTGAGGTTTCCGTCGTCTCTCTCTAGACGCCGATTACAATTCTTTCAATAATTGAGTCAATCCTATCTCTCTAGCGAACATATTCTCCTCAATTTCCCCGCAGGTCAATATTTTCTTTCCCTCTATATGTTTGTTTCCAGAAATCGACTTTTTTTACAATTCTCTTGTGTTTCTTCTCAATTACCTATTTGGATCAAATGATCAATTTGATTTCTCTTCTTCCTATTTGATCTCTTCGATTGATTCGCTTGTACATTGGATTTGAATCCGCTCTCTTACATTCAAGGTGTTGTTTTCTATTTCACAGATCTATCTTTGATATTGCGAAGACGAGAACGATGATTCAACTGAGAACATACGCAGGCTTTAGTTTCATGGCGACTTTAGCTGTAATCTATCATGCTTTCAGCAGCAGAGGCCAATTTTATCCTGCAACGGTTTATTTATCAACCTCAAAGATCAGTTTGGTGTTGCTTCTCAATATGTGTTTGGTTCTTATGCTCAGTGTCTGGCACTTTGTCAAATTTGTCTTCTTGGGAACCCTTAGAGAAGCAGAAGTCGAGAGGCTAAATGAACAAGCTTGGAGAGAACTCATGGAGATTCTCTTTGCTATTACTATTTTTCGACAAGACTTCTCTAGTGGGTTTCTTCCTTTGGTTGTTACTCTGCTGTTGATCAAGGCTTTGCATTGGCTTGCTCAGAAAAGAGTTGAATACATTGAGACTACTCCTACTGTGTCCAAGCTGTCTCATTTTCGTATTGTTTCTTTTATGGGTTTCCTTCTTCTTGTGGATAGTCTTTTTATGTACAGTTCTGTACGTCATTTGATTCAGTCGCGCCAGGCTTCGGTTTCTCTCTTCTTCTCGTTCGAGTAAGTTGCTTTTACTGCTTTCATTGTAATGTAGGTTTCTGTTTGTTGCTCTAAGAAGACCGGTGTTATATTTTTTAGTGCTAGTGTTCCGTCTATGATCCTTAGCAGGATGGGAGATACTCATACTGGTGATTTTGTGTAGCTGATGATAAGTTTTTGTTACAGGTATATGATCCTGGCGACAACAACTGTTGCGATTTTTGTGAAGTATGTTTTTTATGTCACTGATATGATCATGGATGGTCAGTGGGAGAAGAAACCAGTTTACACTTTCTATCTGGAGCTGATCCGTGACCTCCTTCACTTGTCCATGTATATCTGCTTCTTCTTTGTCATATTCATGTAAGTTCTTCCATCCTATTACATTGTTCTCAAATTGTCCGAGTTCTATTATTTCAGGAATTTATAACGCAGAATGAAACATTCTGGAAAATCAAAAATGCTTAAGACTTGGTAGAAGAAGCTCTTATCTCTTTATTAAACTCATTAATATTTTTCTTTCTTGTTTAGGAACTATGGTGTGCCTTTGCACTTGTTACGGGAACTCTATGAAACCTTCAGGAACTTCCAGATTCGTGTTTCCGACTACCTTCGATACCGTAAGATCACGTCCAATATGAACGACAGGTTTCCTGATGCAACTCCTGAAGAACTTACTGCGTATGTTTCAGATATCCCATTTGTTTTGTTTTGACTCCACTGAAAGGAGGCAGAATTCTGAATCTAGTCTTCTGAATTTTGGATGGTTCTTGGAAAATCTTATGTCATTGGTCCTTCATTTTTTTCTAATATGCAGAAGTGATGCCACATGTATTATATGCCGTGAAGAGATGACGAATGCGAAGAAACTAATATGTGGGCATCTCTTTCATGTGCATTGTCTTCGATCATGGTTGGAGCGACAGCAGACTTGTCCTACTTGCAGAGCACTTGTTGTACCTTCTGAGAATGCCACATCTGCGGCTGCAGGCCAACGTGGATTAAACCAAGGTTCTCAACAGGGTAAGTATATTTCTGCACATGCAAATTTGCTATAAAACCGAAATTTTGTTTCTTATGCAATATATCTTGGCGATAAGTGTTTGCTTTTGAGGCTTTTAATATTGGGACATGAAACATTGTCTGAGTTCAGCATTTTATGTACTTATGACTAATTACTTTTGTGCAAATTGAAGCAGGTACTTCAAGTTCAGGTGCCCAGGGCTCTGAAGCACATTCTTCTGCTGGTGTTTCCACTGATAATTTGAGTAGGCACCACGCCAGGCTTCAAGCAGCTGCTTCTGCGGCCTCCATGTATGGCAAATCAATGGTTTACCCATCTGCAAACACTGTAGCATGGTATGTATTTATCTGCTTGGTTTCAAGTTGTAGAACTCGTAAGATGATTAAAATGTTTTAAAGCATAAGCTTCATACCAAAAAAGCTTCAAGTTCCCTAGACTTTTCTCACCGCATGGTCTCAATTGCAAAATCTTCAAATATGGTTGTTAAGAAGCTTTAAGATTTTAAAAGATCAAAGGATACATGTACATCTACAGTTTTAGTTTTAGCTTTCCTAGTCTCACTTTCCATATCATTTCCTCTTTAGTCCCTCGAGATCTTCCACAGTGTGACACTTTGAATTCATGTTCTTCAGGTATTTTAGCTTCTGCTATCTTTTCTTAACTCTGTTCAATGTGTTGACAAATATGTTTGCCTCTTATGTTAAGGTCGCCGGGTATTCCTGGTACAGAGCAAGTGTCAACTGAACCACATCAAAATAGTCCTCCATCCGTTTCCCTTTCTCAGCTTCCTCAAAAGAACCTTCCTGGTGAAAACTCTCATGCCTATGCGAACATGTCAGAGACTAAGTTGGAAGACATGAGAAAATCTCTTGAGACCCACCTCGAGGTAATAGTCCTTGAGTAATATTATCTTATTTGAAACTCCAGAATGAATAACTTATGTAGTAGATGGTGTATTCATCTTATCAACTGTTAACGTTCTGGTGTAGATTTTGCGAAACCGACTTCATTTTCTGGAGAAGAAGAAACCGGAAACCACCGAGTCCACAGGCGAAGCAGTTAACAAAGGAAAGACAATCGTGGATGCGTCTGTAGACGCAGCAGAGTGAACAAACGAAACTCAGGTATGTAACTGAGGCAGGTTATGGAAAGGAGAAAGCTCAGTGGTTGTTCTTCTGAGAGAGACAAAAATATGATTCTCCCAAAAGTGTACATGTTTTATTGACTGTCATAGAAATTAGAAGCTTGAGACTGAAACATAACCGTGTTCTTTTTCAATTATTGGATTTGCATTTTGAGGTGACTCTCTCTATCTGACACTTTGAATATAAAAGTGTATCTAACATGTACGAAAAAGGGTATCCAATCGGAATAACAGAATCTGGACATGAATATAATAAATGCTTATAAGATTTCTCTATCTTTTACACAAGCTACGTAATATTTCTGTACGTGTAGACTAATAAACGTATACTGTAACCAGATGGACTAAAGAAGATACAAAAACTGCTATTCTGTCATACACTTGTAATTTGTAAAGTTGATATGATTTGCTAATAACAGTATACACTGTAGTTAATAATTAAATAAGTGGGTGCTGAGGGGTAGTTTAGGAAAACCAGATTAAAAAGATATTGCAGTGCTGTCATTGGGTGGCTCCGTAACTTTTTAGCCACTATATATATTTTCACAAATCGCCACTTCAGCTTACCTCGAAGAAGAAGAACTAACACCAACAAAATTATTTGTATCAATGGCTTCTCGCCGGCGAGTGCTGCTGAAGGTTATTATTCTCGGAGACAGTGGGTAAATTTTCTCACCTTTTGAAATCGTCATTTAGTTTTCTTCTTTCGAATATGCAAGTATCTTCTCTCTTAGATGTAATTTTCTGTTAATTGATGGACATTTTGATTATTGGTTTTCTCAGGGTTGGGAAGACGTCATTGATGAATCAGTATGTATTCTATTCTCATCAGGATCTGAGATTTTCTTCTTATGATTCGGCTTTTTGAATAACATGTTTATTATCTCCTTTCTTTAGGTTTGTCAATCGAAAATTTAGTAATCAGTATAAAGCTACCATTGGAGCTGATTTCTTAACCAAAGAGGTTCAAATCGATGACAGGTTGTTCACTTTACAGGTAATTTCATGCTTATACTATAGTTTCTTCTTGGTTTATTAGTTTATAGCTTATGGATTAATACAAATATGAATGAAGTAATTTTGTATTGCAATGTAGATTTGGGATACTGCTGGACAAGAGAGGTTTCAAAGCTTGGGGGTTGCTTTCTACAGAGGAGCTGACTGTTGTGTTCTTGTCAATGATGTCAATGTCATGAAATCCTTTGACAATCTTAACAACTGGAGGGAAGAGTTCTTGATCCAGGTCCAAACTAATACCCTCATATGCTTACCAATCTTTGGTATATTTTTTCTATCGAATCAGTGATTGATTGATCAATTTTTTGTCGAATGTTTTAGGCTAGTCCTTCAGATCCTGAAAACTTCCCATTCGTTCTCTTGGGGAACAAGACAGATGTTGATGGTGGAAAGAGTCGAGTTGTAAGATGTTTTATTCGTTTTCTCTGGAGGGAGTTAAGTATGTAACAGTTTGACTAATGCTGAGATAATTGTAAATCAGGTTTCTGAGAAAAAAGCAAAGTCTTGGTGTGCATCCAAGGGAAACATTCCTTACTTTGAGACATCGGCCAAAGAAGGATTCAATGTTGATGCAGCTTTTGAGTGCATAGCTAAAAATGCCCTCAAGAATGAACCTGAAGAAGAAGTGTAAGCCCAACGCTATATCTCAACTTTGAGCTTGCATTACCATCAAATTGAGTTTTATCTTATCATAAACTTTGAACTTTTCTCGGTTTGTTCGATTTAATTCCCTTGCAGGTACCTTCCGGACACCATTGATGTAGCCGGGGGTCGGCAACAAAGATCAACTGGGTGTGAATGCTAACCAACTTTGTTGTGCAAGGTTTTATAAGACAGAACATGTGTTTTCAAAGAGAGATTTTTTGTTTCTTCGGCTTTGTGATGTGTAGCATAAGCGCCTTTGTTTCTTTCTGCAACTGTATCTTCATCTCATCCTTTACAGAAGGAAAACCGAATTGGTTCCTTGCCTTTTAGCCACTTGAATCATTATTAATCTCTTCAATTTGTGGTATCTCTTTATTTGCAAGGTGTTAACATTGATGCAATATAGATGAGAAGAATAACGAAACAAATATTTCAAATCCCAAGATAAATATCAAAAAAATTGTCAACCACCTTATATTTCTTCTGGTAATATGAGTAACATTATCATTTATATTTGTGTACTTTTCTCGTATCCATTACATCTCTTCTTCTGGTTACAACAAACAATAAATTGATGTAATTCAGATGCTTCTAAGTCTTCTATAACTCATCTTTAGCAGACCGATCCTTTGGTTTCAACTCTTCGTTGATAAAAATAGCCATTTCTTTCGCGGTGGATTTAGTCGACAGCTTTAACTGCACAACACAACACAACAGTGTAAGAAAAAAGCTTTATGCAGCCACTAAGAGCTGAAAAAAAATCAAATGAGAACCTATCAAATGGATTTACCGGATTTTCCTTTTCACCGGCTTTGTAAAGCAAGACTGTCGGATAATCATCAACCTGCATCAAGCCATCAACCATTACATACATTATCATGATCAATGATATATCCAATAATAATCTTATAATCACGTGAGAGAGGTGGCATCTACATCTCTTTGCAGTTTGAGATCATTTTTACCTTTAGCTTAGGATGCTCGTTTGCAGAAGCGTCTATCCTTGCAAAGACAAGATTCTCGAACCCTTTAAAGTGTTTCGACAACTTCTCGACCTGTTTACTCAACGCCTCACAGTTAAGACACCATGATGTGCGCACCTGTTTCCATAATCATACTCAATGTTACATCCATTTTTATTATTTCCTTTGATAAGAGTTTTGGTTCAGAAGATGGTATCTATTTACAGACCTCAAGCAGAACATTCTTGCTGCTCCTCAAGACCAGTTCATCAAAAGTCCTGCCGACCACAGCCACTACACTTGTATTTTGCTGCAGATTTGAAGAACCATTGTTTAGCCAGATTATTAGTAACCCAACATAACATTTAGAAAATAAAGTATTTTTCAAACTCACATTATCTGGAGTTGGCTCTGACTTATAGTAAGGTGAAACAGTTCCATGCGCAAGTCCTGAACAAAATTCCTACATTGCAAACATTCAATATAGATCACATCAATGAGTTTTCTAAATGTCTACAAAGGAAAACCAAACAAAAAGTTCTGAGAAAGTTTGTACTTCTATATTGCTAGGGGATGGATCTGACTCAAGTAAGAACTTGGAGTTCAGGTTGTTGTCGAATGCAGCAACCTGTTAAAGAACTTGATATTAATCACTGTGGCTTGTAGCTTTATCAGTAAATCAAGAAGAAATGCATAGCCTACAAGTATAATCAGAAAACTTACAACAGTTTTCTTTGCATCTTCTATCCCGAATAAGGTCAAGAATGGCATTGCGAGGTTTTCATTGGATATGTCGATATATATAAACATAAGCTGCACGGTAATAGCATAAACATAAATACAAAGAGAGGGTTTACAAAATCCATTTGGCATGTTAAAGATTTGGTATCCGAAAATACCGTTGATTTGAACTTTCTTGCAATATCTTCTAGAGGCTGAGCAAGAGTTTCAAAGTCATCAGTCTTCGAAAAGACCATAACCTAACCAAGAATGAGACCACAACAGTGTAAGCGAAAAACATAACAACCAACAGGGATAGAATAAAAACTGGCATCGGTAAGTTGAAAATGATAAAACTTCTCACCTGAAGTTTGACTGGACTGGAGTAAACACTAACGGTGTTGGATTCAGACAATTTTGTAATCAACGGGAATTTATTACTGTTCAGAAATTCCAATATCTTTTCCGCTTGGCAAGGTCCATCTGCATGACCAGTACGTAAGACTCATAATATGGACAGTGAAGTACCACACAACTAAAGTAAGCTTTGCATACTCCTAACAAAATTGACAATAAGAAGCACTTTTTCAAACTGATAACCGATTCTCAGGCTGTAATAATTATGATAATAGCGGAGACATTTAACCAACAGGAAGCTTACCGTAAGCAGTGTACCTCTCAGCCTCACTTTTAACCATTCCAACAAACACATTGTTGGTTTTAAGGTTAGGGAAGAGAAGCTTGGCAACATCACTACTGCTTGTTTCTACAAACTGGATTTCATTGTCTAATGAAGCAGCTTTTACAAATTCATCATGTCCAGAAGAACCCTAAGCAGATGACGTATCCAAATTACATTAAACCTTAGTCAAAACCAAATGAATCTATCAAAGGATCAATATCTAAATACCTCAGACTTTTGGAATAGACCGAGAATGAAAGAATGATGCTTCTTCAGAAATTTTGAAGCTTCATCAATTGTATTAAGTTTAACAGTTGCTGCACCAGTCTTCTTTTGCACCCAAATCACTATCTCCTCTCTGAACACAAGACCAACATTTCAGAGACTTTGTAAATCGTTAAACACAACAATTCAAAATCAAATCGATCACTCAATAAACCCCAAATTAGAAACTCGCATTGCTAACAAGATCCTTTAATCTCAACACTCCGATGCTCAAAACTTCTCTTAATCGATAAAGAAAGTAGCAAACTTACGAGGAAAATCCACCAGTGTAAGGCTGAGATGTGCCATTAACAAACAGAAGAAGTGTTGGGAAACCCTTAATCTCGAGCTGCGACGCCACTTTCGAATACCTCTCGCCGTCGATCTTAGCCATCAAAACCGAATTACTCATTTCCTTCAAATCCGTAGCCGCCTCCGCAAATCGCGGCATTAACTCAGCGCTTCTTGCACACCACGGCGCGTAACCTAAGACCATCACGTACTCGTTCCCATCGATTAACCTCTTCGCGTTGTCTCCGTTGAGCTCCACCACGATCCTCTGCGCTTTACTCACCGTCTCTGCTTCAGATTGTTGCTCCGGCCGTTCTTCCTGCAATTGTTCGTCTACAGCAAGGAGCTGCTCCAGATCGTCTAGTTCTTCTTCGGATCCGGCTTCAACGGCGACATCAGAGGAACAAGCCACAATGATTAAGAAACTGAGGAGCAAAAGGAAGGTGAAGATTGAAAATTTGGAATTGGGTTTTGGTTTCGTCAACATGCTTGTTAGTGGGTGTTCGTCGGAATTTGAAAATCGGAGGAAGAAGTGATTGTTCTGAAATGAAGAGAAAGATCAGCGGAGTGTTTGTGAATGTAAATCTCAGTTCTCAGTTCTCACCATCATTTTACGGCGGGAGCCTAATGGATCATTAAAGGAAAAGTAAATAAAAGATTAATCTTTTCGCCCGAGTATTATTAACTATTAATTCTTAAACAAGAAAAAATACGATGATAATTTTGCTTTTGACTTTTGAATATTGACCAGTAAAGAACGTAATTTTCTTTCCCAATTTTTTTTTTTAATATGAAGAACAACAAAATTAATTTGGGAAAAAACCAGATCATTTTATCATCTGAAGCATCTACGATGATAATTTTACCATTTAAAGCGTCTACAGTAGGCAATCGTTATTACAGTTAAGTTACTACAGTAGAAATGAAATTTTCAACCATGATCCGGTTATGATTTGTTATTTTAACTATTTTTATTTAAAATTATGCTACTTTATTTCGGTTAATAATTTCTTCCAAAATCACGTTATTCCATTTCCATGCAATAGTTCGAGCAAACTAAAAAATGTTTTGTAAATAATCGAATATGATTAGCAAAGTAACTAAAACCATATCATGAGCCCTAAATTTTGGGCCTGAGTTTCTGTTGGCCCATTTACCTACAAACAAAAACATTTGAGCCTCTCCATTATTCTGATCACATGCAGTTTCAAAACTTCAAATCGGAATTGATTGATATATGAGCCTCTCCATCGTTATCCTCCTATCAATCCGAGGTATGAAAACGACGTGGACACATGTTAGATAGATCTTTACTACAACTCTGATGAGTCATCATACCTTATTTTCTTACTGCTCTTATCGTAATTATCAAAATCAGAACATATCCGATCCATTTATGATTTTCACAAAATTCCTATTTTATCTCTTAAAAGTTAGAAGAAGATTTTTGAGACCAAAAATAAAGTTAAAGATAAACAGAGCGAAGGTGGTATATCTAACACTAATCAAAAAGATTAGATCTTATATGAATCTCTTTTTGTTTTAATCAGAAAGTTTTGAGTGTATATATTAAACAGTATATAGTTGAAGCTGTTGGAAGGGAAAGCGAAGGTGGAAGAGACAGATATGCCAGTGAAGATGCAAATGCAAGCAATGAGCATTGCTTCTCAATCTCTCGATCTTTTTGATGTCTTTGACTGTCAATCTATCGCTGCTCACATCAAGAAGGTTAGCTTTTTAATTCTTGGATGAAGATTCCCTTGCTAATACAATATATGTTATACAACTTTGGTGTTATCTTTGGAATTCTAAATCAGGAGTTTGATGAGAGATATGGAAGTGGATGGCAATGTGTGGTGGGATCTAATTTTGGATGTTTCTTCACACATTCTAAAGGAACTTTCATCTTTTTCCATTTGGGAACCCTCAACTTCCTCATCTTCAAAGGCGCCACTCTTTAGTTTCAATATCATAAAGCATATTCTTTTTTTTTTGTCTCTTCAAATCTGCAAGTAGCTTTGTTTGTGTAGGAAGCTGTTTTATTTCTTTTTTTTTTTTGGTTGTAAACAGATCTGGTTTCCAATAAAATTTTGAGATCATGTACGTCTATCCATATATGATAACTTTTGGGATTAATTCAACTTTTGCATACCGGTGGTCTCTTTTCTAGAAATAGTATGATGATTAAATTTATTGAATGAAAAAGAGACTGGGATATATTAAATCATTTCAAATAAAGTTTGATAACTTTAATTTAATTTAGTACTAAAGAAAATATACTTATAGTACTATATTATAAACAATATGATCTCTCAAACTTCAAATGCGGAAAAGTGTATAATTATCTACGTGTTTACAATATATAAATAGTAAAGTGAAAAGTTCAAATTGTATGTTTTTCTTTTCTAAATGTAAACTAAAAATCCTAAATTTGTTTATATAACTGTAAATGAGAAATAAATCAATGGGAATTATGGACAACGAATCAGTTAGTTAGTTAGTTAGTAATATAATGAGGCAAAAAAAAAAGAGAAAACAAAGCATCAACAGAAGTCAACCTTGAAAAGCTATTCTGGATTTGCCAATGCTCTCGAGTATTATTATTACCACAGGGTTTCATTCGTTACTTTAACAAGTTTGTTTCTTCATTCTCTTTACAAACAAACTGTTTTTATTTCTTTCGGTATGTCTCTCCCGCCTAAAAACTCCTCTTTGTTTCAAGAGGAAAAAACAGAGAAATTCAAAAACAGAGAATCTCTTCTTAGATTTAAGAAAATTATGGAAATGGTGAAAACGGTTGACCAAGAACAACAAATCTACAAGTCGAGTTTGTTCGATTTCGACAACATCAAGGAGAAGAAATCGCCTAAACGGCACTTCAGGAAATGGAAATCAGGTTCCGCCTTGAGAATTGAAGATCCAGACATTGATGATGGCATTGTTTTCAGGAAAACGCCTGCCTCAACCATCCTGCCAACGCTACCTGCACCGCTTCGATCGCCTCGGGCTAGGGACGTGCCACCTCAGCCGCGTGAAGCAACCGATGAAAATTTACAGGAAGAGGCAGGCAAGTTATTAACAAATTTATGTTTCCATGATAAGTCTTCTTGAGTTTTCTTGAATCGCAAGCTAAGAGTGTACTGGATTATTGCATTATATGTTGAGGTTCCTTGGGTCACATCGCATGCTAAGACTGCAAATGAAATATTCATTAAAGTGTATTTTTATGTTATTGCATTACATGAGGAGGTTTCCAAGGTTAAATTGAGAGATTCATTAGAGAATAAGTTATCTTGAGGTTTCGTGGGTTGCAAGCTAAGACTGTAATGAGAGATTTCATAAGAGAAAACTGATGTTATCTTGCATTATACATATGTTGCAGAAAAGGAGCAGATGAAAGAAAGGTTTGCGAAACTGCTTCTAGGAGAAGACATGTCAGGAGGAGGCGAAGGTGTTTCGTCAGCTTTAGCATTATCAAACGCAATCACAAATCTTTCAGCTTCTGCGTTTGGAGAACAACGGCGTTTAGAGCCAATGTCTGAGGGTAGAAAAGAACGGTGGAGAAGAGAAATCGGATGGCTTCTCTCTGTTACTGATCATATAGTTGAATTCTCTCCAACACACCAAACTAACGAGGATGGATCTTCCATGGAGGTTTCTGAAAACTTATGTTCCTTTTCTTATTATACTTTATCTCAGAGAAAGTTTTGTTTCTTTCTGTGTCTGAATCTGAATCTTCTCTTGTAGGTAATGACTACGAGACAGAGAACAGATCTCGTCTCCAACATCCCAGCTCTCAAGAAACTCGATGCGATGCTCATTGTAAGTCAAAACAAATACTTAAAATTGCTTCTTTGCATCAAAAAGATATATAAGGTTGTGAAAATGTCACAAATTTTGCAGGAATGTCTTGATAAATTCAAAGATCAGGATGAGTTTTATTACGTTACAACAGATTCTCCGGAATCTGAAAACAGTAACTCGACAAGGAACGATGATAAATGGTGGCTTCCGGTAGTGAAAGTTCCACCTAAAGGCTTATCTGAAACGTCTAAAAGGTTTCTACTGACTCAGAAAGAATGTGTGAGCCACGTGCTTAAATCCGCAATGGCCATAAACTCTCAAGTTCTATCTGAAATGGAGATCCCTGAGAGCTACATTGACTCACTTCCTAAGGTATAAACCCTAAACTCTAAACTCTAAGAGCTATCAACAAATCAAGAATCATCATTGTTGGATTGCTTTTGATTTGGTATCCTTATCGATGTTTTTTTTCGTACTGTACAGAATGGGAAAGCTAGTCTTGGAGACATGATCTACAGAATGATAACATTAGACATGTTTGATGCAGAGCAGTTCCTTCTTGAAATGGATTTATCATCTGAGTACAAGATTATTGATTTGAAGAACAAATTTGAAGCTTCGGTTGTGATATGGAAGAGAAAGATTGTGCAGAAAGACAACAAGTCGTCTCCATGGAGTACGAATTTGAGTATGGATAAGAGTACGGAGAAGAGACAACAGTTAGAAGAAAGAGCAGCAACCATCTTGCTTCTTATCAAACAAGGATTCCCAGGGATCTCTCAATCCACACTTGACATCAGCAAGATTCAATTCAACAAAGTAATCTATCAAATTATCTTAGATGAAATCAAATTAGACATGTATTTGTTTTTGTTCTGTTTTAAGAAAATCTTTAATTTGGCCTTGCAGGATATAGGGTTAGCTATACTGGAGCGTTACTCGAGAGTTCTTGAAAGCTTGGCCCACACGGTAATGTCGAGAATAGAAGATGTTCTTGAAGCTGATCAGCTAGCACAGAACCCTGAAATAGCGGTTTGTAAGAGGTATATAGTGAAGGAAACAGAGAGTCCGAAGAAGGAAGAAGAACCAAACTTTTGTCTTTTAGAGGAGAGACCAAAAAAGCAGAAGGCTATCGTTTCACTGTCTGAGGTAATGCAATGGAATATCGAAACCAATGAACCAAAGAAAGAAAAGAACGATGCCCCGTTCAAAGAGTCAGGCAAGAAACTATTGACCAGAGTGTCAAGCATGATCATGGCTAACAACAAGAAGACTAGTTCTTATCTTGAATCTCTTGGAACCACAAGGAGTCCAACCGCAGGACGATACTCTTGAAAAAAAAAAATTTCTTTTGTAAAATTTAGGGGGAGGATAAACATTTCAAATGTAACAGAGAAACAGAATATACATTAAATCATTTAAAGGATTTGCAGTAATGAGAAATGTTTATGGGTTTAGAAGAAGGAAGAGAAGATAACATGAATTTAAAAATCAGAGCTTGCCGCGAGGACCAAGCTTAGGCGGCTCCTGAGGACCTCTCTTGATGGGAAGAACATCGCCGGTAGAGGAAGCACTGACATAAGTAAGCAAAGAGCCTCCTCCAAGAATCAAGAACTTGAGGAGCAATCCTCTCTTTGTGAATGGGGCAGCGAATGTCTCAAAGAACTTGCTCTATAAGTAAGCAAAGAGAAGAACAGAATGTTTTCACAATACAATTTGAAGTATAAAAGTCAATTTAGGTTTTAGAGATGAATAAACTAAACCTGAAGAGAGTTGTAAGGAGAAGGAGCATCAGAGCCGTATACGTCCCATTGACCTGTTGTGTTTCCCAAATCTTCTAAGTCAAAGTAGACACTTTTGTCTCCATACTTAGCCACCACACCACCAGCCCTATTTACACATGAACAACCTCAAGCTAATTGATTACAAGAGAGGAAAATGCCAAAATCTAATCTTTTATAGCTAATCATCACTATCTCTATCATTTGATACACACTTCTACCAGTAAAAATCTATTAATTTAAAAAAACAAAATTGAATGGAATTATATGAAGTCATGAACTATGAAATTTGAATTCCAATTTATGTTGTGGTTTTATTAGCATTTGTTTAATAGGTTAAGGAAGAGCTTTAAATACCGGATGGATTTGGGTTTGAAGTTCAGGTGGGAAGGCTTGATGGAGAGCTTGGTTCCAGCGAGTGAGCTGCCGCCGAGGCCCTTAAGAGCGGCGGATGGTTTAACGGTGGCGACGGTTGCAAGAGACGCCATGAGCTTCGATCACTATATTTTTGTTGTGTGTAAAAACTAGGTGACTTGAAATCTGTTGAAGATAGCCTTTGGTCAAAATGGGTGGATTTTGATCTTCATCTGACACGTGGCAACTGAGATTTCCTCTCGAAGATTTGCTTACGCCACTTAAGAAATGCCACGTGGAATCTAGTAAGATAAGGCTATCTTCTAAGTTCTAACTAAAAACAGTTCCTGACTTCTTGTTTGGATTTCATTTAGTTTGTCACAGATCCGAAACGCATGTAGAGTCCTTACTCCTTAGAGAGGTTTTGTTTTGGGCCCTTCTTTTTTGTTTATCTTGGAAAAACGCCCCAATGCGTTTTGGGTCTATAACTAATTATAAAAAAAATACACAAAAAAAATTATATATATATATATATATATATTTTTTTTTTTCAGAAAATACTTTTTCTATTACAGATATATAATACTTTAAAATATAGTCTAGAAATAATTTAAAGTATTATTTATCTGTAATAAAGTTGAAGTAGAATCAAAATTCGCTTTGAATTTAGAATGAGAGAACAAGATTCCACGAGAGAGGGGAATCTAATTGACCCCGAAGAAATGGGAGAGGCCAAGAGAAGAGACGTCTTTCTAATTGGAGTTTGTCTCGTGATGGAATCTATTGGAATCCACAACATTAGTCACTAGGCTTTGTCCTTTTCCACACATGAATAGAAAATCTCGGAGATTCCAAACTTGTGGTGAGAGAGACATAGAGATGAGACTGGCCACCAATAAAAAAAAAAAAAATTAGACACAAATTCTACGGTAAATAAGTATTGCTAATGCATAGGATCCGCTTAATTGCTAGCAAGTGCGTGCACAACTACTTTACAACTCCACTTATAGAAATTTCGATTCGACTTACGTTGGGAATGATCTTATAAATATATTTTATTTTCTTGTACTTCCTTTAACGGAACATCATTTGGAGATTACATTCTTACAGATAAAGATATCGCGTGAAAGCGCAAGAAAACACAATGAAAAAGATAAACCAATATCATCTTATAGGTGTGGAGAAGGAGAGAATAATTGTATATAGGAAAACATTGTCAAAAGATTAGTAAGACGGGAAGGAGAAGAAGAGCTGTTGCCAAGACACATTATTATGTTTCCAAAGGATCAGGCTTGTATGGATATGGTTTGCTAAGACTAGATATGTGTTTTGGTGATGACGTAAGAATGATGTTTCGATGCAAATGATGGAAACAAAATATATATGATGCATACAATTACGTTAGACTGATTAGGAGAGTTAAAAATACAAATTATGATAAACCTGTCGAGTTGGACCCAAATAATCGACAAGATAGACTTTACAGATAATATTGAGCTATGCGTATTGACGTCGATTAGCACAAAATTGACGATAAACATAGGGAAAACGGGGAAAGAAATGACAAAAAGGAAAACTGCGTGCCAACTTGGAGAGGTTTTAATTTAGTTATAGACAAGTACAGTAGTTATTTGTCTCAAACTCACATTTTATATTGATCCATGTTCTGCATGGTAGACTAAGACAAATATAATGAAAATTACATTAAAAAAATGCATATACTAATAAGCAATGTTATACTACTAGCTGCAATTGCAAGTTCCGAGGACTACTTATTTTTGTTTGAGATATCATTCAAAATTCATGATGTCAACAATTGCAAAACTTTAACAAAAAAAATAAAAAGACAAAATCTTTTGATAATAAAGATCAATTAATATAATGAATGAATAATTAAATTTTACAACTAATCAATAAGAAAATAATAGATGTTTTTTCGTATTTTGTATTTGATATTAATAATTATTTTTTATAAAAATCTCAAATTGGTAAATTAAACTAAAAAGGGAAATAGTTAACAAAAATAACTGAAACGGAGACAAAAAAAATACAGAAAAAAATTTTATCTTTGAAAAATATTCTAAACCATAAAAGAAATGGGATCAAAGTTATAAAATCAGATGGGGGTAATTAAAAGATTTTTACAATTAAAAACGTAAATTAATCAAATACAATATACGATTTGCAGCTGACCCCACTCCCTTATATGTGGGTCCCCCCTTTCCTCATAAGGGCCAATATAAACGACCTAATGCGACTCTTCTTTTCTCCATCATTCTCCGTTTATTGAGTTGTCAACTCTGAGAGACATTCATAGAAAGATACAGAGAATGGGTGGCTGGGCAATCGCAGTACACGGTGGCGCCGGAATCGACCCTAATCTTCCGGCCGAGAGACAAGAAGAGGCGAAACAGCTTTTGACTTGCTGTCTCAATCTCGGCATAGCAGCTTTGCGTTCAAATATCTCCGCCATTGACGTCGTTGAGCTCGTCGTACGCTCTCTTATCTCACAATTATCATTTTCTCTTTATCATGCGGCCGCGTTTGTTGATTTTTGCGTTTCGTTTAACGATTCACATAGGTGAGAGAATTGGAGACGGATCCTCTGTTTAATTCAGGCCGTGGATCTGCTTTGACGGAGAAAGGGACGGTGGAGATGGAAGCTAGCATTATGGACGGTACAAAGAGACGATGCGGTGCCGTTTCGGGGATTACCACCGTGAAAAATCCAATCTCTCTCGCTCGTCTCGTCATGGACAAATCTCCACACTCTTACCTTGCTTTCTCAGGTGCAGAGGATTTCGCCCGCAAACAGGTATTTACTGTTTTTACCCTTCCACTTTTTATTCTTAACCACTCGGTTAAAATTGTCTAACCGCAATAATCGATTGGTTTATTATAATGAAGGGAGTTGAAACTGTTGACAACGAGTACTTCGTCACGGAAGACAACCTTGGAATGCTCAAGTTAGCCCAGGAAGCTAACTCCATCTTGGTATCATTGACTCAATCTCCACCGTCCATTTATTCCTCCTCGCACGTGTTTATATTAATTGTTTGCTCAACTTTTTTTTTCTTTTTTTTTTCAGTTTGATTACCGGATTCCGCCGATGGGATGCGCCGGTGCAGCCGCAACCGAAAGTCCAATCCAGATGAATGGTCTTCCAATCAGCATTTACGCGCCGGAGACAGTCGGATGCGTTGTGGTTGACAGTGAAGGACGTTGCGCTGCCGGGACATCCACCGGTGGTCTGATGAACAAGATGATGGGAAGGATCGGAGACTCGCCGCTGATAGGAGCTGGAACGTACGCGTCGGAGCTCTGTGGGGTTTCTTGTACAGGAGAAGGAGAAGCCATCATAAGGTCGACGTTAGCGCGTGACGTGTCAGCTGTTATGGAGTACAAAGGACTTAACCTCCAAGAAGCGGTTGATTACGTCATTAAGCATAGACTTGACGAAGGGTTCGCTGGACTTATCGCTGTGTCGAATAAAGGAGAGGTGGTTTGTGGTTTTAACTCTAATGGAATGTTCAGGGGATGTGCAACGGAGGATGGGTTCATGGAAGTTGCTATTTGGGAGTGAAAGAGCTTTTAGATTTTAATTATTTTAAACAAAAACTACGTCTTAGGATTGATTTGGTAATTCGTAGTAAATGTAGTTAATTCGTTATCTCAAGTCCACTATTGATATGTGTTTATTGTGGTTTTAATCTGTCGTTTCTCGTTTAAGGTTGTCTCTGTACTTGTTGAATGAATCGAACTTGAGATGGAATTAGTAGTTACCTCTTATGAATTGAATCTCATATTGTTGAACTTGATCTCGAGGCAATCTCTGAAAGTTTCAAGCACTTGTCTTTCCTTCTTCATGTATGTATCTTCTTCATGGACACTTGTCTTGGTCTTACATTCGGAATCCTCCTCTCCATTGCATCTATCAGTTCGATCAATCTCCCACAGGATTGTGTTTCTTCTTCCACATTACGGCTCTCAGACTCGATACATATGTTGTCTTCTTTATCATCAGGCTTTATACATATTATGTTCTGGTCTTTTCTTTCTGGTGTTACAGTAAATCCAGTTAAATATTGTGACTATAAAGTGAAGGAAGAGGATACATCATTTAGGAAATGAAAAAAGTGAACCTGTAAGGGAGCTTAGGAGAGCTTGACACAGGAGCATTTAGAATGGAATTGTCAGGTATTGAACTTAAAGAAGCTGGACAAGAATTCCACTGCTATTCCAGACAGAGAGAAAATGAGTATGTGGATATAAAACCTAAACGTGCATATTCGTTTTGAAGTAATCACTTCCTCTGGTATACCTGTGGGGAACTGTGAGCAGAAAATCCAGCAGTATAGTGGCTGTTAAAGCCGACATTGTCTCTGTTAGTAGATGTGATTCCTAGAGCTGCATTGATACTGTTATTGTCCTCCAATAGAATGGCGTTTGTTTCATTAGAAAGAAGCATATTATCCTCAAGTCCTTGGTAAAGCTTCCTGTTGTTTAGTCCCCAATCCAAAACAAAAGGCTGGAACGTTACAAATCAGATCATCCAGTGTTTTCTAATATTCTAACCCTTCTTTCTTCAATCTCACAAAGTGATAGGTTTGAAGAAGATACCTACCTGCTTGTCAATTAGGATGCTAGAAGCCTTTCCATTGAAGGCATTTGGATATCGATCTAATACATTCGCCATAGCTGCTTCTCTAGCATCATTGTTCTCAGAGTTGTTATGACAATCAGCACAATCACAGTCTTCGCTACAGAACACTCCTGATGAAAAGCAGTCACAGTACCTGATAACCAAACAACAAATTGTAATCTCAACCTTAAATTGACATCTCTAGTGCGGTGATTTAGAACAAATGGTAAAAGTCTGAACAAAATTCTTCAGCAGATGAGCTAAGAAAGCTCTTTGATGCTCTATTCAATACTAATTGTAATCTCAACCTTAGATTGACATCTCAAGTGCGGTGATTTAGAACAAATATGGTAAAAATCTGAACAAAATTCTACAGCAAATGATCTAAGAAAGCTCTTTGATTCTCTATTCAATACTAATTCTTGGATCCTGAAATAATCTTACAACTTTAAACATTTGGACTGCCTGCATCGGCATCCTTTGTGCATCCTCCCAGTAATATCTTCCTGATCTGATTTATCCTTTGTTTCTGGAATTGCTGAAGACTCTCTTCTTCAAATTAGAGATCAATCAAGAGATTAGAGAACACAACACTACTAGTCCTCAATTCAAAATGATCTGCCATATTCTAGAACGAAAGACATGTGTAAAGAAAAATGGCACAAACTTGAACAATACCGATACATGGGAGGAAAAAAGCAAGCTCTCTGATAGGAGACTCCGGGAGATAACTCTAATTTCGTAAAAACAAGCTCCACAGGGTTCTCCTCCGTCGCGATTTCCTCAATTTGGCCAACTGATGTGAGACTGATCGGTGAGAAATCCTAAGGTGATTCATAGATCAGATGAGTGAATGGAGAGTCGCCATGGCTGGCACAGAATCAGAAGAAAATAGATTGCTGGGTCCTAATCTGGAAATTTTCAAAATCAAGACTCGAGAGGGAGTGTGATCTTGGAGGGAACGAGAGGGAGTTTTTTTTTTTTATTGCTTTATATGGCCGTTCCGTTGGAGCTATTGGATCGTTTCATTATTATGATTTAGCTATATCAACGGTCAGGATCACAGCGTTGGAGCTTAAATGTTCTTAACCACTAATCAGTAATTACCAAAATTAAATTTGATTTCTTCTTCTGATCACTTTTTCAGTCATTTTCATTGCAGAAGAAACACGCCACGTGTTAAACGCTTCTGAAGAAAGTCGCGCCAACGCTTCAGTCGCTATTTCATGATACACGAAGGCGCTTTTTCGCGATTCCAACCTAAGAAGAACGGCTACGTAATTTGACTGTACGAGTTCGACTAGGGGAAAAAGACGAAACCTTTGATCGATGATTTCAATAATTTTTTAACGAACCACATTACTGCTCACCTAAAAATGACCTCTACCATATTAAAGAGCTTCAACTACATCTCTTTAATTAACAACTCTCGACTCCAACATAGTTCCACAATTCTCTCCTCTCGTCTTCATCGATTCCAGCCAGCTACTTCGTTTTTTAATTCTGGGTTTCGATTCTTCCAATCTAATCATCTCTTCTGTAAGTTCTCTTTCTCCGGAATTTGTACCGGTAATTATGATGTGGCTGTTGTGTTGTTGGATCGGTTCCTTTTTTTATTAAACGCATGTTACATGTTCGACGAAATGTCTTAAAGATTCCTTCTTTCGGTATCTAATGTTGATGATCCACTTGACCAGAACAATTTGCTATTTTTATCGCAATTTTATTGAAAATTTTCAGCTTCTGAAAGGAACAGAATCTTCTCTTCGTTTATTTGGATCTGTTCTTTGAACATCCCTTTTGTTTTTACATTTCGTAGTTGGCGATATCTTTAACCTGAAATGATCTATGTAATCAATGTTGCAGCTTCACAAACTGGTTCACTCATGGAAGTGTTTAAAGCAGTTTTTTCACAAGGGTCTAATTCTTGTGATAGAATAGCGATTAAAGCCGATGGAAACAGTTACTCTTATGCTCAGCTAACATCGTCTGCCTTGGCAATATCTAAATTGTTCTGCAAAGATGATACTACAAATGTATGGTAATTCGTTTGAAGCTGTTGCTATTTCTACTTGAAGCCATCACAACTTTCATTTTGCAAAGTCTCTTACAGGGTTCTGGTTTTTGACTTTTCTCTTTACTAAATTTCTTAGGGAAGTGAAACTAGGAAGTATGAAGGATTTGATAATCTTAAAGGAGCTAGAATTGGAATTGTGGCAAAACCTTCAGCTGAGTTTGTTGCAGGAGTCCTGGGAACATGGTTTAGTGGTGGCGTAGCTGTTCCACTTGCACTCAGCTATCCAGAAGCTGAACTCTTACATGTGATGAATGATTCGGTATGAAAAATGTTCGCCTTCCTACTTTCTTCTGCTTTAGTTTCAGCTTTATGGCCTCACAATCTTCACAAAATTGTTTGTTTAATTTTTCATGTGGTCATTCTTAGGTATTCCTGATTTTAGTCCTGTGATCTCACATTTTTGTTCCATAATCCAAGCTCCTGGTTTTTCTAGCATCAGTTGTTTTCCCCATGAATATAGGGTGTCCTGTAGAACAAAGTAGAAATGATACTAGAACGCTTAGGTTTTCTGGTTGGCTCTGTATTCTACCACTCTAAGCTTAGCAAAATAAGACTGCCTTATGTTGCTATTTACCGCGAGTAAGAATTATTAATATTTCTTGGGCTATAACCTTGTTGTCTTTGGTTTAGGATATATCTCTGTTATTGAGCACAGAGGACCATAGTGAAACTATGAAAACTGTCGCAGCAAAGAGTGACGCTCGATTTCTTCTGATCCCCCCTGTTGTTAACTCAACTTCGGAAACTGTTGCTCGCAATCAGTTTCAGGAGGACAGTTTTGAAACAGAAGGAAAGTTTCTTGGTAAGATTTTGAATTTACTTGAAATGATGAACTTATATTTTAAGGCTGTTTTTTAGTATCTGCCATCATATGTTCAAGCAATTATTGGTCTGTCTTTTCTGCATCACATCAGTCTTTATTTGTGCAGATGATCCAGCATTGATCGTCTACACTAGTGGTACAACTGGTAAGCCAAAAGGAGTTGTCCATACTCACAAAAGCATCAATTCCCAGGTATATATCCAACCTCCATATGGAGCTCACTTATTTAAAATCCGCTCGACCTGCATTACAACATGGCTTTATATATCGAACTGGTAAAAATTGTGATCTAGTCTGAGCATTAGAAGTATTTCTCTGTCTCTCCAGTGAGTAAATGAAATTATGTTATACCTTATAAGTTATAAGCTTGCATATGGTGCAGGTTAAAATGCTAACTGAAGCTTGGGAGTACACATCTGCTGATAATTTTCTCCACTGCCTCCCACTACATCATGTTCATGGGCTTTTTAACGCTTTATTTGCTCCTCTTTACGCGCGGTCTTCGGTAACTTATACTTTACGTATTTGCTTCGGCTTAGTCTTTCAAAATACATTAACTTCTGAAAACATACGGCTGGTTATAGGTTTCAAATTTATGTTTACATTCCTCTTTGAAGGTTGAGTTTCTGCCCAAATTTAGTGTTAGTGGAATCTGGCGTAGATGGCGTGAATCATATCCGGAGAATGATGAGAAAACCAACGACGCCATAACTGTATTTACTGGTGTAAGTCTTCTTTTTTTGCTTTTATCCTTGAAGATTACTAGTTCATGCTTTAGCTGTCCTGCCTCAAGTTAATTGTTTGATTTCTTGTTGCATAAGCCTTTCTTGAACCTGATATAGCAACCTTTTTAAATGTTTATATTTTGGTTAATAGTAAAATTTGTGATAAACAGGTTCCAACCATGTATACTCGGTTGATACAAGGTTATGAAGCAATGGACAAAAAGATGCAGGACTCGAGCGCTTCTGCTGCTCGGAAGCTTCGCCTAATGGTAAGCAACCAAATACATCCTAGAACCGCAATTCCAGCTTAGTGATTATCATTTCTCTTCTTAGACGGCTGTTCTATTTTCAAAATTTGGTGAAGATAGTGTGTACATGTTTGCTGATGAAATACATTTTCAGATGTCTGGCTCCTCTGCTCTCCCTCGACCGGTCATGCATCAATGGGAAAGTATCACAGGTCATCGTCTTTTGGAAAGATATGGCATGACTGAGGTAAGTAGAGTTTCCTATTTCTTTTAGTTACCACAATGCAATACCTTACAAAAGGTCTATTCTTAGTAGTTACATCTACTGAATTTCAATTTTCGTTCAATATTCCCAGTTCGTAATGGCAATATCAAACCCTGTACGAGGTGCACGGAAGGCAGGTACTGTCGGCAAACCGTTTCCCGGTGTGGAGGTCAGTGAGCTCTATTTTTTTACGTCCAAATTCAATGCCTTTTAACTAATGCCACACAGCTAAGGTAGTAATACTGTGACACGATGCTATGACACTGAAAAGGTGTTTGTAAACATAATAGGCTAAAATTAAAGAAGATGAAAATGATTCAAATGGAGTGGGTGAGATTTGTGTTAAAAGCCCATCTTTGTTCAAGGAGTACTGGAATCTTCCAGAAGTGACTAAAGAATCGTTTACGGAAGATGGATACTTCAAGACGGGAGATGCTGGTAGAGTGGATGAGGATGGATATTTCGTGATTCTAGGACGTAAGCAGAACCCCTAAGTACATTGAAACACTATTATAAGTGCTTTGTGCTCCTTTTCTTGACATCTTCTCTTCTCTGGTGTCGATCAGGCACTAGCGCTGACATTATGAAAGTTGGAGGATACAAATTGTCTGCCTTAGAAATTGAATCAACCCTTCTCGAGGTAACATTAACATCCATTTGATTGTTTGGGGTCATTGAAGGTATCAGAAGCTCTTTTCTCCTTAGGAAGTAGAGAATGGAGCTTTAGATAACGAAACCTAGAAAATCTTATCATTTAACTACAATCTCTGGGTTGTTATACAGCACCCTACAGTTGGAGAATGCTGCGTATTGGGGTTACCAGACAAAGATTATGGGGAAGCCGTTACTGCGATAATTGTAGCAGATAATGAAGCAAAGAAGAGAAGAGAAAAAGAGTCAAAACCTGTAATGACCTTAGAAGAACTCTGCGGTTGGGCTAAAGACAAGCTTGCTCCTTACAAGGTACTCTTCAAAAATCTCCCCAAGATGATATCAAAACACACAACAAACAGTCTTGCTCATAATTGTCTGTCTTTTTAGCTACCAACACGTTTACTAATATGGGAGAGCTTGCCGCGCAACGCCATGGGAAAGGTAACTAAAAGCTCTCTCAAAGTTTTATTTTTTCCTAAATCATATGAGAGATGCTTGTTTGGAATCATTCTGAGTGTTATGAATGTTTTTGTCTGAGTTGCAGGTGAACAAGAAAGAGCTAAAGAAATCTCTGGATGATCAAGAGTGAATTCTCAAACAATCATGGATCTCTCCGTTACTTCTTGTCCTTTAATTGGACTGTATTACACAGTCACAGATGCATCAAATGTATTTTCCTTTTTCTATAATCATGTATTTGACTTAATAAGTTGAAGCTCAAAAGTATCAAAGACCAAACTATTTGGAAAGTAAATCTTAGTGATATGTCTCTTTCACTCCGACTTAACGACCATGAAGAACAAATCGTTAAGTGTTAAATAATACGACCGTTTACTTAAATTCGGCATTGGCTAAAGGGTATAATGGTAATTAATTAGGGATCCAATAATATATTTCAATTGGCTTTCATCTCACGAGCATATAAAAATAAAAAAAACGTAGAAGAAGAAGAAGAGAGACATGGTAGATTCCACGATCCTGAATACGACGTCGTATCTTGAACAGATAGCCCAAGGAAAAGGCAATAGCGCGTTTGAGATATTAATCCTCCATGGCTTAGAGCTCATCCATGTCGGGAAAGGAATCTTACGATGTAAATTACTCGTCACTGATCGCGTCGTGGTAAAATTTTAATTGTTACCTTTTAATGCGGTCCTTTTTTTTTTTTTTTGATTGGCGAATATTATATTATTAATTACGAGATGATCGATTCTTAGGGAGAAGATGGAACATGGCACCCCGGAGCCATGACGACGGTGATGGATGCGATCGGAGCTGCTGCTGTACACTCCACCGGCGAAGGACTCCATTCAACTGTCGATCTTAACTCTTCGTTTTATTCAACGGCCAAGATTCAAGTTCGCTTTCATATTTCATTTTTCTCGTTTTCATATTCCAAAATTGTTATAAAAAAAATAGTATATCAGGAAAAAATCGCAATCGTAACATGAAAATTACTAATTAGGTTAATGTCATTGAGTTTTACTATATTATTACAAGTAGTAATGATTATAAAAGTTAAAAAATAATAAATTGCAGGAAAAAGTAGAAATAGAAGCAAGAGTGAATGGGTCAAACGGAGGGTTAAAATCAGCTGTGATTGAGATTAAAAGACAAGGAAATGGAGAAATCATAGCCACAGGAAGGTTGTGGATGGCCCCACTTAGCGTTAAATCCAAACACAATGTTTCTAGTCTTAGTAAGCTTTGATTTTTTTTGTCTCAATTAAACGATGATGATTCAATTACCATTTTCAAAATTTGATTATTTTTTAATCAAATATCATACACAAACAATGGCATTTATTTTGCAATAAATAAACACACCCATTAAAATCATTCTCTACATCCTAAATCCAAATCCAAGATATATAATAACCTAATTACATACATACATATATATAAATTTTACAACACACACCATTTTGTGATGAACCAATGGATCTTACTTGTTTAATTTAATTTCCTCTTCTTCTTCTTCCCTCACACCATTAACCTTATCATGTCTCACCTGATCCACCGTGGGACCATACGACCAGCTACACAGAACGTAATAGATGACATTAACGAAGCTCAAGATCACTAAAACCCAATAGTAATAGTCGTAGTGACCCTTGTTGATATTATCTTCAATCCAGCTTACGTTGCCTTTCTTTGAGCTATTCTTTACCACATTGAGGATCATACTAGCCAATATATTAGCCACTGCCATTCCTAGACCGAACAGAGATGCAGCAATGCTCGACATGCTTTTAGGAAACTCCGTATAGAAAAACTCGGTCTGTCCTATCCCGGTTAAGGCCTCTGCTAAACCGTGTAGCACATACTGCGGTACAAGCCACATTGCCGAGATGTTCACTGTTGTATTGGCGTTGTTTGCAAGTCCCTGGCTTATCGCGGTTTTCCTTCTGTAGTTCTCAACAGTTGCGGAAATCGCCATTGCTAAGAAGGATATGAATAGCCCTAATCCCATTCGAATCTTGACATTAACCCTAACCGGTCTGCCTCGGATCTTGGAAGCTAGAGGGAGGATTGCGCGGTCGTACAGAACGACCCATGCGATTAAGGCTATGATTGTAAACATACCGAAAGATCCAGCAGGGATTTGGAAGCTTGAACCGCTGCTCAAATGCCTATCCATTGACTTGGCTTGAACCAACTGAAACGAGTTCTGGCTAACGTTTATCGACATCATTATACCCGTGGACCATACGGGTATCACCTTGACCAACGCCTTGAGCTCCTCAACTTGGTCCGTTGTGCACAACCTCCATGGGTTCATGGCAAAACCATCAGAACCAATGTCTTCCTCGCGGTTTCTTATGACACAAGCTTTGTTCAAAAACCTAATCAATTGCCAAAGAGTGTCAAAAGTCAAGAAACCCATCAAAAACTATATATACGTGAGTGAATCTGATTTCAATTTACCTCAGTTTGTCACTTGGAGCTTTGAGTTCAGAATCTTTAAAGCGATGATAACAATCGTTGGAGTCTTGATCCGGCAAACTTAACTTCCTGTTCACGTAAGCAGCAACAGCCACTTGAGCTAAACCGGTGAGTAGACTCTTTGCCACATTGCGTTTAACGTAGAGAGGAGATGCAACAACAAACAACAAACCCGCGAACAGCATGAGAATCGCGGGTATTCCAAACCCGATTCTCCATCCTAGATGATCTTGAATGTAAACAATGACCGTGAAAGCGATCAAGACAGCAACCGATGAAGAAGCGTAGTACCAACCAAAGAAACTCTCAAGAACTCTCTCATTCTTGGGATTATCTTTGTCGTCCAATTGATCAGCACCAAAGGCTAAAGAGCATGGCCTGATTCCGCCGGATCCAATCGATATAAGGGCAAATGCGGAATACAAAAGAGCCAATTGAGAAGATGTCGCGGAACTGCAGTTGGTTCCGGCTGCTGCTACACACGATGATGGCTTCACTTGCGGTAACATCGCCGTTAGCCATAGAATCACCATCCCCTGAAATGTTTTAATTCAGACAATTTATTAAAATGATTGTTATATCACCAACATTAAATATAAAATCAGAAATCGACATGATTATTAGCAAACACTCAAAAGACATGGTATTAGTGTTGGTAGGTTAGATTTTTTTTCTTTATAATAAAATGTAGTTATCAGTTTGTTCGTAAAATCTGTAGATGTCTTTAAAGAAAAAGAACTTCCAAGAACAAGAATCCGAGATTTATATCAAATCTATATATACGTCAATTGTCATAATCATACGAAAACAATATTTTCATACGGAAAATGATTGATATTCGAGATGAATGATTGCTAGAGATTTCAAAATCAATTGATGTCACGAAGTATATGATAAGGTTTTTTCAAGTGGGTGAAATAAGTTTGAACAAGAATGGGACAACTAGTACAAAAACATGGGTCACCAATAGATATTGCTTTCAGTCTTAACACTTCTATGTTGGCCAAAACTAATGTCAAATCCTTAAATGGTGGCAAAGGTGGGTCCACGTCAGCTTGACCCATATATATATGGACACATAAATAATGAAATTAAAATCAACGAATATAAATAATATTTTTCATATGAGATCGAGGCAGTATGGTCACTCACAATCACAACTTGCCAGAGAAAGCCCACAAGGCCATTAACCACAAGGAAAACAACCAAATTTTAAAGAAATAAATAAAATTAATAGTTATTAAATACTTTATGATTATTTAAGACTAGTTATTATATAATCACATGGACATTTCAGAACACCTGGATTCGTATTTAATTTTACAGAGTTCGATTTGTTTTTTATTTTCTATGGAAACAAATATTTTTTAAAAAAAAATTGCTTTAGTTTTATTCGTTGGACAGCAATTTCAGGGCTGCACATGCAACATGTGAAATTTTGACTCTTAATGGAAAGAGGCTTCTAAAAAAGCTTAATCATCAACTCTTAAAATAGGAATTCCACTGTAGATGATTAGGATTACACTTAAGCAAATAAACAGCTATTAGTGATTCAGGAAACGAACGGTAAAAAAATTCCGAAAATCTAGTAACCCCCTGAAAATTTTTATCATACAATAAATCAATATTTCGAGAATTTAAATAATAAAAAATACTTACAAAAACCTCGTACCATTTAATTCTAGGCCCTTAATTCTATGACTTAGATTTTATTGAATTCTCTTTTTTGCTGTCGACGCAAGTAAAGTTACAATTATCGAAAGCCGAGTAAGAAAACAGTAACACACCTTTACACCCAAATCAATCTAAACCGAAACTTTCCGTTTCGATTTCCAATTTTAACAAAAAAAAAAAAAACCAACCTAAAGTCCACTCCGTATTGATAATAAACCGGATAAACATAACAAACAAACCATTTTCTTAACCGAAGGCTAACATAGTAAAATTAACTGCCTGTATTAACAGAGTTGAAGTCAAAACCGCCAATAGACCGAATTAAACCGGAAAAGAAGAAGGATAAACCGGTTTAAATGAATTGAGAAGAGGGAAAATTACCAGGAAACTGGAGAAAGAAGCAATGGCAATAGTGAGAAAGCGACCCAAATACGAATCTGAGAGAAAAGCTCCAACAAGAGGCATGAAATTAGTAGCAGCGACCCACATGAACAACACAGTTTGTCCTTTGACAAATCCCAATCTGTAATCACTCATCAGATAAAGAATCATGTTCTGTAATAATCCATAGCTAGCCACTTTCTCGAACGCTTCGTTTGCTTCACCAAGAAAAAAAACACACACACACTTTAGAGAATTAGAATGGATCGATGAAAAGAAACAGAGAGATTTGAGTAAAGTTTTGACTGAAAAGGAGAAAGATTGTTACCAATGATGAAGGGCATAGTGAGAATTCCACCATTGGCTCTTCTTCTTCTTGGTTGAAGAATCTCCTTTGACTCTGCTTGATCCGGAGGGTTCTCCATTGTTACCTTTCAGCCGAGAGAGACGAAGAGAGGAAAAAATGAGGAAGAGGAGAGGAGAAAATCTTTGTCTTTGTGAGCGCTTTGAGTTAAATGCGATCTTATTTTCAGTTCAGACAGCGAGGAATCTCTGTTTTCTGCGACGAGTGAGCAATAATAAATGGGGGATATTTAAGTATAAATTTTTTTTTCTCTAGGCTAATAAAATGTAATAAAATAATATCATAATTGGACGCCAAAATATGTATATATTATAAATTTATCCTAAATGGTTTTTACTTTTTATAGAGTGGAGTTTATCATCCCATTGGCACACGACAAAATATGATTTTATATGGGTTTTTCATTCTCAGTTACAAATCAGAAAAAGTTAGGGGAAAAAAAAAGTTAGATAAAACGTCATTTTCCAAATCTAGCTAAATACAAGTCGAAACATAAATGCCAGGAAAATATTCGTTTTTAAACAAAATATCTGAGTATAGATTTGAAAATTAACATATACAGTAATACAGATCTATAATTTTCTTTTCTTTTTTTGTCAAAGAAGTGTATAATTAGCTTTAGTACATTGTAATTGTACATCCAATGTTCCATGTTACTTATGTCGAACAAAAAGGTCTCGTGTTATTGACTTTTTTCTTTTTAAACAAAAAATCCAATTTTTATCTTCTTTTTTTTTTTCAAATCAGTAGAAGATCATGAAAAAAGAAAGAAATAACTATTCTATAGATGACTAAAAACCTTCATGAAGATTAGAATTATTCTATAGATTTTTGAATGAATACTTGCGGGAAGTTAATTTTTCACTTATGAATAGTTATATTTTTTTATGTGTTGATAATAGTTAGAAGAGGGATCATAAGGTTACAAATGAAAATATAACTGTTCACAAGGTCTGATTAGAAACGCTATAAGATTGTTGTAAACAGTTAGATTGCCAAAACCTTAATAGTGTATTAAACAAGTTGAAAGACTAGGCAAACTTAAAATTTTCATCAATTTATTTTTAGTTGCCTCCAAATTTTTATTTCGACGGTGTTACTCGAATAGTTAAGTGAAGGGAAACAGACATTTTTCACTAAGAAAAATATCTTCTTGACTGGTCAAATAAGAGAAGGATCCAAAATATTGATTGTTTTCAATATTTGTTATCTTCTAAAGATGTCTTCTAATCAGACCTAAAGAAATTTGACCCCAAAAAAACAGACCTACAGGAAAAGAATGTTTATGATCGCTTCAACTTAAAAGGTTATAAATGTGATTCGTTACCCCTAAAACCCAAAAAAACTAAACGTGTAAATAGCTAGCTTTTACAAATCACATCGCATTAGTAAAAGAAACGGATCAAAATCATCACAAAAGTTTATTAATAATTGAGAAAGGAAAACATCCCATGAGGTTAACAGCTTTTATTTTGGCTGTCTCTCTTCCTCTTTTTTTTTTTTTTTTATAAACGATTTTCTATTGAAATTGCAAAATAAAGAAAATATTTACAAAGCACAAGACCCAGTTATAATAAACCACACAATTAAGAATCAAAAGAGTTAAAAGCCCATTTGGGAGAAGTGGGTCTTTGTCGAGACATAAGTCTTAGTCCAAATCTGAAGTGAAGAATCTAGAAGAAGTCAGGATTTTGAAAAATTTGAAGCGAAGAGGCAGTTGTGACTTAGCGTGAGATCCATCTCTGAAGCATCTCTGAAGCCGTAACAGAGTTCTGACGCCTCAAGCTAGCAATCCGGTTTCGAATAAGTAGATTTGCTTCTCTAAGAAGAACATCCACCGACTTTGAAGTGGATCTGTGGAGGTGACTATTTCGTTATAACCATAAGAGATAGAGGGTAGTTTGCCAGGTGATTAGAAGGAGTTTCCTAACCGACGTTGGAGATCTGAAGCAGCGTAGTTGGCCAAGAAGAGTCTCCCAGTTTCATGATGAAGTAAAGTTGCAACGTAGGGAGATTTCTTCCCACATAGTCCATGTATAGCTACAATCAAAGAATAAGTGTGACCTGGATTCGTGGTCCAAGTTGCAGAGGAGACAGAAGGCGTCAGTTTGTATCCGCCAAGAGAGAAGTTGATCACGGGTTGGGCATCTGTTAAGGACAATCAACCAAGTGAGAAAAGCATGCGTTGGTATTCGGCCAGAGAACCAAACCTCTTTGCTCCAGGTGACAAGAGGATTGTGATTTCTTATTAGGTCATATACTTCTCTAGTGTTGAATCAATCTCTCCTTATATTGTTTGGTTTCCACTCGTAGGCATCAGGGAGATTTGATAGTGAAAGTAAGGATAGCTGAATTTGGACCAAAACATGTGCGTCTGATCTTGCTGGTGGGAGAATCCAGTGTCTATTTTCCCAGAGTTCGGCTAGAGTAGAGTCTGATGGGATGCCTAATCGAGAGGAGCGGTCACCGGCTAGGAAATTTGTTATGTTACCCAATTGTGACCAGTTGCTTGACCAGAAGAAAGATGTCTCACCGTTTCCCACAACTTGGACTATCCACGGGTAAATTTCCTCTCTGAGTAGAATGAGTTGGTTTGCAAGCCATGAATTCTTTTGTCTAGTATTGATAACTCAGTAGTTGTTGATATTCCCATCCAGAACCTCAGAGTGAACCAAACTGCCCAAAAGGAACTCTGATGGAAGAAGAGCATCTATATCATCTTCATAGCACAAGCTTTGTTCCAAGTAGATAAGTCTTTTAGGCCTAATCCTCCCTCTTCTTTACTCTTTGATATAAATTCCCATTAAACGCGGGCTGAGTTGAGGGCCTTCGGTTTTCCCTTCCAAGTACATGAAATGATCCAGCATTTGGTGTCCAGAGATAAGGTTTGTTGAACTTCCACTAGTTTTTCCCATAAGTTGATTCTCTCATCCCTATGATTTGAAGCATAAAACACTATGTAATAAGATTTTTCCTTTCCTGGTATCTGGATATAGCAGGTCATTGACTGTCTGGAATGATGCATGACTTGGACAGTTGTGGGAGCTCTCCAAAAGATAATGATTCTACCATCAACATCAGAGATATGATTTGAGGTAAAATCCCATCCCGAGCAAATGTTTCCCATTACCATACTCAAATTTAGTTCTTTTATGTGTGTTTCCAAAAGAGCACTAACAACTGGATTATTAGTAGCTAGCCATTGTTTAAAAGGTCGATGCTTATTCGGATCATTTAGGCCACGAACATTCCAAAAAGATATGTACAAATCCATCAGGATTGAGGGGTATTCTCTTCACTTGGAAGAGAAGATTAAACTGAACTAACAAAAGATGAGTTTTTTGAGGTGATAGTAGACGGTGGTCGGTCGAAGGTAGAGGAAGAAAAAGGTTCAAAAGGCTGAAGGAAAGAAATGATTTCAAATGTGTGGGGATAACTTGGTATTCTTCTGAGATATTTGGTTGGTCTTTATCTGGGTTTAATATTTGGTCTGTTATTGCAGGTATGGGAGATTTATGAGGGGAATGTTTGGATGGCTCTTTAGTGATTATTTCAGTTTTTAGTGTGGGTGTGGTAGGGGAGGTAGTAGTGGGAATGGCTCGGATTAGATTTAGTGGTTTTGTATTCTTGAATGGGTTAACAGGGTTTGAGGAGGGGTCATTGGAGGTGGATGAAAATAGGGTAGAGTATTTATTCGAGAGAAGTATTTGGGAGACTTCGGGTAAGAGCTGGACAGGTTTGGATGGGAATATAGCTGGGAGCCCCAATACAAAATCCACAGGGGTTTCATCCATAGGTGAAGCATGCTCATCAGGGTTAAGAGGCACATTATGATAAAGATCACTTTGATTAGTCTTAACTATTCTGCCTGGTGAGATGTCTATTTTTTCAGGCTCTGAAGTGGTTTCAGCTAGCACTTGGGAAGCTAGAGGCTTATTGATGGGACCTGAAGTCTCTAGAACAGAGTTTGGTATTTCTTTTTTTTTTCCTTTATTTTTCCCATTAACATGAGTCCATTGCTCACTAGCTTTTGGGAAGTTCCTTGCAAAATACCCAAGATCTTTGCAAAGATGACATGTAATAGGGCTTTTCATGGAACCTTTCTTCTGAGTAGGAACTGATGGCTTTTCTGTGTTAACAGTTGGTGGCAAATGAAGGCAGTTCCGAATGATGTACCCTACTTCCTTGCAGTGAGAGCCTGTTTCTTTTGGTTCTCTTATGCCTCTAGCAATGTGACTTAGGCCATCCTGATGGATTAGATCCAGAGACACATCTTTTATATGAGCCCAGATAGGTAGACGTTGAAGTGTAGGAGAAACTTCATTCTGATTATCAATCAACTGAGATACATAAAACATAGTTGACTCTACACACCAGATTTTCTTCTGAAAGACTTTCTCTCTGATATACTCATTCTGAATTCTCACAAGAACTGAATTTGTTACAGGGCAATAATGTATCTCAAGATATTTTCCCTTGCCCCACATATAATTCAGCACACTTTGTATGAGGTTATAGTGTGGTATTCTTCCAAAGAATCTACATTTGATGAAATTTTTGTGTAGTTCTGCCCCTTTGATGAAAACAGCATCAGATATGACCACACGAGGAACACCAGCATCTAAGTAAGTGATACGATCCTTCCCAAGAATCGGCACTTTCGGATTGGTAGAAAGATGTAACGATGGATAATCTTCGAGGGACTCGAAGTGGTGGATCGAATGGTCGCACAGGAGTTGCGGAAGGCTCCTGATATACCTCAATGCCTCCTAGGATATGACACACCTAGACAAGACAAGGTTTGATTCCTCGGATATGACACACCGAGACGAATCGATTTGATTGTTGGATATTACACACAAAACGAAAGTTCTAAAAGAACTAAAGAGAATCACTCTCAAGGTTTTGAAAATAAAAAGTTGGATATTTTATTCATATGAGTTTACATGAATATCAAGAAAAAAAACTTAGAAACTAAGCTAAGTCATTATTGTCTTGGAATAAAGAGAAATAAAAGAAACGAAATAAAGATAGTGTGTTGAATGTGAATGCATCCCTTGGACTCTCATGCATGCCTTGAAATGATCCTTGGACTTCTCCTTGCTTCTTTGGCCGAGATATTCCTTTGCTGGGGCTTATTGGGCTTGCTGAAATTTGTAGAAATACCTCCTAGATGCCAAACATAAGCCTGGAAGCTTGCAAACCAATTAGGCCTTGAACTCTTCATGTTTAGAACCAGATTGACCCGTTTTGGTAAATGGGCTGTAACTTTGTGATCCAATGGATTCTTCTTAGGCTCTTGGTCTTGTCGTAAATCTAAGAGATCCCTTAACCTTCTCCAAGTGGTCTCGTGTCTAAATAATTCCTGAGTTGGGCTGTGCATCATGATCTTTGGCTCAGTCGCGCAATAGGGCCTGAAGCAGATCCATGGAATTGTAAAATTCATATCTCCCAAGTCTGAACTTATTTTTATGGAAATCCAATTCGACGTGATTCTGGAATGGATCAAGATTCCAGGACAATTTAGTTCGTAGCTTAACTCCTTCTGGTTTGCTCGGAATCCTCTATTGAACGTGCGTTGGTCCAAACCGAGTAAGCTGAAGATCATATGACTTGTAAATTCAATATCTCCTTCATATGAACTTTCTTTGGACTGATTCCACTTTGACGTGAACCTCTGATGAGTTGAGAATATATTCCAAGTGGTCTTTGGGCTGGAACAGTTGAGCTTGGACGTCCTTTCACTGAACAAGACACATGGGTCTTCTCGCCTAGCACTCGGATCGATCGGTCCGGATCAATGTTTAGCTCTTGATCTTGTGACTTCTCCAATGTTTGAAAAATGTATGATCTTGATTATATTTGATTCTTTCCAGGATCATATCAGTAAGTGACTTCAGATAGCCTTTTTAAGGACTTCTCAGTTGATGATTTAACTTTCGATGCCCATGTTGCAGGGACATGCGCAGCCTGTTGACCTTTTTCTGAGTGTTCAGTGGCAACCTTTGGAGAAGTAACGGGTGAGGTAGCAGTGTTTACTTTTGGATCAACCATAGTGGGGGTGAGGCTTGGTTGGGTAGATTGAACAACATAGTCATGTTGCACAGTGGATGAGACACCAAGGATCCCAGTTTGTGTCTTAGAAGAGAAAGTAAATGGTGGGTTTGTAGAGGTTATAAGGGAGGGAGAGGTGGTGTTTGGGGGAGGAGCTGAAGCAGCAACAGGAGCTGAGAAAGAAGTAGTTCTTGTAGTTACTTTAGCTACTGTAGCTAATGTTGCAGATTCAGATCCAGGAACAGTGGGTCTTTTTTCTAGGGTTTTCGAAATAATAGGGGGGGGAGGGGCAATTAAGAAGGAAGGAAGCAAATTGGATGCATTTGGAGGTTCCACACCCGCAAGAGACAACGTGAGTGGATTAGTAGAAGGCTTTGACACTATAGAAGAAACATGTACATAGCGAGCTTAGGGTTTGCCTTTGCGGCGGATAGTAGAAGAAGAAGAAGCTAGAGATAAAAGAAGAAAGTCTGATGGAGAAGAAGAGTCAGGAGGGTCAGGAAAGAGAGGAGGGGGTCGGTTGAGACTACCAGCCAAGGCTGGAGGGTTTAGAGGGAAAACTTTTGCCTTAGAGAACCAGGTGTTCTTCATCTCTCTCATACCCGATCGATGTTTAATCACAATCTTCCTCTTTTCTTGATAAATTGAAACTTTTGTAATTTAATTTCCTTTTATTTTCAAAGCAAAAATGAATTCGTTAAAGTAAGTGGAATAATATTTAAATTTGTTGCTTCGGGTTCTCAATATCACTAACAAGTCAACATCTCCAAAGGGTCGGCCCAAGAAATTAATAAAATAGTAGCATAGTAGTAAATTTGCAATGAATTTATTTACCTTTATTGACCATGAATAAATTTACGCTTAGATGTTGAATATTCACATGTGGTACATTGATCTTGATTGTGAATGGCGACTACATGTTTGTAACTGTGATCATTTTCTTTCTATCTAAGAAGTTTCAGACTTTACGACGTATAATATATTCGAATAAGTGACAATCCTAAATTGAATTATGTTATAAATCATTGTGGATTGTCAAACTCTAGTTCTGGCCCATCAGGCACATATCCGATGAGACTTAAGACGGTTTATACTTTTTCTATTCCGAATAGGATTTACCTTATATCTCTTGTATTGATTCCTATATAAAGGTTCTATTGGAACCTCATTATCAATAAGACAACACACAAAATTCTCCTATAATTCTCTCTAGTTTACAACACGTTATCAGCACGATAGTCTCTAAAACCTTAGCTAGCAGCCACCGCATCTAAAACCCTAATCTCGCCACCGATCACAAAGTAACCGGATCAAAGCACTGCAAAGAAGATCTCGTGAAACCAGTCAATCTTACTTCACTCTGAGACTCGGTTCCCCCATTACATGGTAACGAGGTTGTGAAAAGATTGATTGAGTGTATTTCTTGAGGAAGATATATGGTTCGTGATTTCCACTTCAAACCGAATCTCTAAGGTAAGTTCTAAAACCCTAGAACATATATAACCATAAAATCGGTAAACACTAATTGAATTAGAAAATCTCCAAAACCCTAAAAGATTATCTATATTCGGATATATATTCCGATGCTCAGTTGTTCCGGCTAACCGGTAGTCATTTGTTCGGATGTATGATCCGGCTGTTCTGATAAAACCCTAATTATATAGCATGTTGAGTTTTTCATGTTCATTATTAATTGTATGATTGCTGGAGTGTCGCAAGACACAGATATTCTTGTGTGATTAATTATTGTTTGTTTGTTGATATTCACGATGAGGTTATGAATTTAGTTAAATAATTATGAAACCCTAATTAATATGGAAATTGCACATATATGTATAAACCCTAATTGATCCGCATATGATTGTTTGTTTGATTGATGATTATATTGCATGATTAAAATTGATCGATAATAATTGTCATAAATTTTATTAAAATCCGACAAGCATATATATTTAGAACTCGCATGCTAAATCCGATTATCACATGAAAATTATTTTGTTTTGTTAATAGATTGATAAATTTGATTGCATGATTAATTATCATAAATTAAAATCCGATCAAAGCACATAGATATGTTAAGATCTTGCATGAAAATTTGATCATATAATTTTGCTAGATTATTATCGCATGAATTTATTTTACATAACTTTACTATTTTGTTAAATCGGTTGCACGATAATAATTGTCACAAAATAAAATCTGATCAATATATAAATATTTAAGTTGCATGAGAACCTTGCAAGATAATTTGAACGTGTATTTTGAGCACGCTAGGTTGCTAGAATATTATCACGTAAATTTTTTTACACCATGCATGAATATTAAAATTTTGTGATACTTAAGAGAATATGATGCATAATTTCAGATATCGAATATCCAAAATTTAGAATTTGCTGCCCTTACTCTCTCGAGAGATAACTATCTACAATGGGCATTGGATAATAAGATCACTCTAAAGTCTAAAAGACTTGGTGAATGTATCGTTGAGAATAATAATGAGAATGAAAGAAATCGATACATGGCAATTATGATAATTCGCCATCATCTTGCTGAGAGTTTCAAATATCAATACTTGACAATTGAAAATCTTCTTGACCTTTGGAACGAGTTGAAAACAAGATATGATCATCATAGAACGGTGATGTTACCAAAGGCAATGTATGAATGGAGGAATCTAAGGTTCCAAGATTTTAAATCCGTGGATGAGTATAACTCGGCCCTATTTAAGATTGTCTCTAAATTAAAGTTGTGTGGTGAGAAAATAACTGAAGAAGATATGCTTGAAAAGACATACTCTACATTCCACACAAGTAACGTATTGTTACATCAACAATATCGTGGAAAGGGCTTCGAGACATATGCAAGTTTGATCTCTTGTTTATTGCTAGCTGAGCAAAACAATGAGTTATTGATGAGAAATAGTGAAATGAGACCTCCCGTATCAACTTCACTCCCTGAAGCCTTTACGGCCGCTGAAGAAAAGAAAGAAACAAACTATGTCCATAAAGAGTTTAATGGCCGAGGTAGAGGCCAAGGCCGTGGACGTGGAAGATGGCAAGGAGGACGTGGCCGCAGCTACAGTCCCTATGGCCGAGGACAAAGCAGAGGCCGAGGGTATCAACCCAACTTTAATCAAGGCCGTGGAAGAGGCCGTGGCAATTATTCTCAACCACAAAACTCGGCCAACAAGCATGGATGCCATCGGTGTGGAACGGGGAATCATTGGGCCAAAACATGTAGAACTCCCAAGTATTTGATTGACCTCTATCAAGAGAGTATTAAACGGAAGAATCCAGAAGTAAATTTGGTCCATCAAGATCATGAAAATGATTTTGATCATAAGCAAGATGATCTAATGCAATATGAGACTTCAGATTGTCTAAAAGAATAAAGTTGATCTCGACATTTAGTTTCTATGTTTGATTTTGGTGTTTTTATTTGCTCTTATTTATGTTCTTGAATTTATTTGTTATTGCTATTATTTTGGATTTATTTGATTTAATGAAAGGATATTATTTTAATTCTCTAAAATATGATTATTGATTTTGAAGAATGATTGATGACAAGGATATTTTCGTGGTGGATAGTGGATCAAGCCACACGATTCTAAGAGACAAAAGATATTTCATAAATCTCACCCTCAAATGTGCCAATATATGTACCATAGTGGGTATGGCTAATTTAATAGAAGGATATGGTCAAACTAACATATTATTACATAAGGGTACACACATCTAGAAATAAGTGATGCACTATACTCACCGAGCTCAAAGAAGAGCCTATTGAATTTTAAAGACATTCGAATGAATGATTTTCATATTGAAACTAAGGGCGAAGGGAATAAAGAATTCCTTATGATATTTGAACTCACCAATGGCCATAAGAAAATCCTAGAAACCATACCTGCTATATCTACAGGCCTTTATTGTGCGAAGATAAATATGATAGAAGCAAATGCCACGGTAAACAAAGTGTTCACTAGGGAAACTCATAGTCATGCCATCACCAGTAAAAGTAAATAAGGAAACATTGAATTTTCTTGAAAGAATACAAGGTAACATCTGTGGCACAATTCACCCACCTTGTGAGACGTTTAGATATTTTATATTACTTATTGATGCATCCACGAGATGGTCACACGTATGTCTATTATCAACTCGAAATTTGGCATTTACGAGATTACTTGCTCAAATAATTCGTCTAAGAGCACACTTTCCAGATTTTCCTTTAAAGATTATACGTCTAGATAATGCTGGTGAAGTCACGTCCTAAGCGTTTAATGATTATTGTATGTCCATGGGGGTAAGTGTAGAACATTTTGTGGCACATGTACATACCAAAAACGGATTGGCCTAATCATTTATCAAACGCATTCAAATAATTGCGAGGCCATTACTAATAAGATCAAAACTCCCGGTCTCAGCTTGGGGACATGCAGTTTTACATGCAGCTGAACTAATTCCCATCAGGCCATCTAGTGAACACAAATATTCCCCATCACAATTCCTAACGGGTCATGAGCAAGACATATCTCATCTTAAGACATTTGGATGTGCCATATATGTACCAATTGCTCCACCACAGAGAAGTAAGATAAAACTTCAAAGGAGGATGGGGATATATGTTGGATATGATCCTCCCACCATAGTTAAGTACCTTGAGCCAACTACTGGTGATCTATTTAAGGCCAGGTATGCGGATTGTCACTTTGACGAATCCAACTATCCAATATTAGGAGGAGATAATAACAGACTGGTAAAGGAAATTACATGGAATCAAACATCCTTAACATGGCAAAATCTTTGGACTAAAGAATGTGAAATAGAAGTAAAAAAGATTATATATTTACAAAAGCTAGCTAATCAATTGCCAGATTCCTTTGCTGACCCGAAGAGAGTAACAAAGTCATATATACCAGCTGTTAATGCACCAATAAGAATTGATGTCCAAGAGAGACACAATCAAGTTACTACAGAATCTAAAGCGCGCTTAAAGAGAGGTATACCATTAGATTCCAAGGATAAGAACACTCGGAAATCAAAGAAAGGTGCAATGAGAGAATCCAAGGTTATTGGAACCCTAGACATGAATGAACCAAAGGAACCAAACATTGATACTCGGAACGCCGAGCTTCAAGGTCCTGAAGTTCATGAAAATAATGAGATCTCAATAAATTATGTCATGTCTGGAAAATAATGGAATAGAAAGAATGTCGACATTAATGAAATATTTGCATACAAGGTAACACTTGACATTATGGATATAAGCGAGGATCTAGAGCCCACGTCAATATTAGAGTGCATTCAGAGAAAAGATTGGATTAAATGGAAAGAAGCTATAAACGTGGAGTTAAATTCATTAAGGAAGATGAATGTATTTGGTCCTATAATCTGGACACCTTTTGATATTAAACCAGTTGGACACAAATGGGTCTTTGTGAGGAAAAGGAATAAAAATAATGAAATCGTGAGACATAAAGTACGGCTTGTTGCACAAAGATTCACGCAAAGACCAGGAATAGATTATGAGGAGATATACTCCACTGTGGTGGATGGTACAACATTTAGATTCCTAATAAGTCTGGCCATAAGAAAAAATTTGGATATGCGGTTAATGGATGTTGTAACCGCATACTTATATGGTCCACTGGATAATGAAATATATATGAAAGTCCCAAAGGGAATTGAGCTCAAAGATAAAGAAAATTCTCGAGAACAACATTGTATAAAGTTGAATAAGAGTCTTTATGGATTGAAACAATCAGATCGAATATGGTATAATAGACTAAGTGAATATCTAGTCAAAAAGGGCTATAAGAACAACCCCATAAATCCGTGTGTATTCATAAAGAAATTTACTAAGGGGTTTGTACTCATCGCAGTGTATGTAGACGACCTGAATATCCTAGGAACTTCTAAGGAAATTTCCCAAACAGTCGAATATCTAAAGAAAGAATTCGAGATGAAATATTTGAGAAAAACAAGATTTTGATTGGGGTTACAACTTGAGTACATGAATAATGGAATCCTTGTGCATCAAACGGCATATACAAAGAAAGTACTCAAGAGATTTAACATGGACCAATCTCACCCATTGTCTAGCCCCATGGTTGTGAGATCCCTTGACTTGGATAAAGATCCATTCGGTCCAAAGAAGGATGATGAAGATGTCCATGGTCCCGAAGTGCCATATCTAAGTGCCATAGGAGCTTTGATGTATTTGGCGAGCCACACTAGGCCAGATATATGTTTTGCCATGAATTTATTATCAATATTTAGCTCATTTCTGACCCAAAGACACTGGAACGGGATTAAACATATACTTCGTTACCTACAAAGAACGAAAGATTTGGGATTATTTTATATTAACCATAACAAAGATGGTTTGATTGGTTTTGCAAATGCAGGTTACCTCTCGGATCCACACAATGCTAATTCCCAAAAGGGATATGTTTTTACTCATGGTGGTACGACTATATCTTGGCGATCCATGAAGCAAACTCTTGTTGCTACATCGTCCAACCATGCATAAATCTTGGCGATTCATGAAGCTAGCCGTGAATGTGTTTGGTTGAGATCAATGACTCAACATATTAGAGTAGATTGTGGGATGTCCGAAGGAAAGGAGGAACCGACCATTATGTACGATTTACAAAAGGATAGAGAAGTCCAAGTTCGTTCAAGTGAGAATTCAGCAGATTTATTTACAAAGTCTCTACCAACCTCGACATTCAAGATGCTAATACATCAGATTGGAATGCGAAGATTGAAAGACATTCAGTGATGTTCGGAACAGGGGGAGTAATGCGTGTTGTACTCTTTTACCTTATCTAGGTTTTGTCCCAACTGGGTTTTCCGAGAAAGGTTTTAATGAAGCAACATCCAAAGCGTATTACGAGCTCTTAGAGTTATGACATCCAAGGGAAAGTGTTATAAATCATTGTGGATTGTCAAACTCTAGTTCTGGCCCATCAGGCCCATATCCGATGAGACTTAAGACGGTTTATATTTTTTCTATTCTGAATAGGATTTACCTTATATCTCTTGTATTGATTCCTAGATAAAGGTTCTATTGGAACCTCATTATCAATAAGACAACACACGAAATTCCCCCATAATTCTCTCTAGTTTACAACAAATTAGTTTTTTTGTTTCCCCAAAGTTTTATCAGAATCTAATAGATCATTTAGATTTTTAGTAATAAAACTCCTCAATTAAAGATGAATCATAAAAAATATTCTTTAATTATATAATTAATGAAAAAATCCAACTTTAAATTTGTTAGTGAAAAACCTCATCCGTCTATAATTTCGTTAAATTAAAAAATAACGGTTTTTAGTAATAAAACCTTTTAACTAAAGTTGAATTGTAAAAAAAACTCTCAATTATATATTTAATGAAAAAACCCTTCATCTTTAAATCTGTTAATGAAAAAACTCTTCTGTATACAGTGCCGTTAAAATTAAAACGTAACATTTTTTTTCTTTTTTTTTGGTCAAAAACGACACGATATGTTATAAAATTAAAACAACATATTCTAAAATGAAAATGACATGAATTCTGATGTTCTAAAATAGAAAAAAATGACATGTTTTCTGTAAACAAATAATTTTTTTCATTAACAGATTTAAAGTTGCGAATTTTTTCATTAAATATATAATTAAGGAGTTTTTTTTACGATTCATCTTTAGTTGAGTGATTTCATTATTAAAAACTATCAATTTTATTTTAGAAATGATGCGTTTTAAATTTTAACAGAATTATAAACGGATATAATTTTTTATTAACGGATTTAAAGTTGAATAGTTTTTCATTAAATATATAATTAGGAAGATTTTTATAATTCATCTTTAGTTGGAGAATTTTATTACTAAAAACTGTAGATTAAAGTATCCATTCCAATTTAGCATTGATGTGACTAAATCCTAATCACGAATGCAAACATGCATAACAAACATTCATCAAAACTATTATCCACCAAACAGTACTGCTACACTTGAAATATGAAATAGTGAAATGTTATATCATACAAATATAATTTGTGGATAAAAAACAGCATAGCACACTTATAGTTGATACTATTTGATTATCAGCTAAAAATGTATAAATAGTTTCAACATAAAATAGATTATTTAATTAAAGCAGAGTTAATCATACAAGTACTTGAAAGTTTATGCCATACCAGATCATAAAACTTCAAATTATTACTACGAAATTGGAAACTGATAAATGAAACAACCAGATTTGAATGGAAAAATTTGTACGCCACTGAGGACGGTGTTTAATGGCAGAAGACTCGCTAGATTACTAGAAACCAAAACTAAAATTTCATTATCCGAAATTTATTTGTGGTCTTTATTGCGTCCACATAAACAGTTTAAATACCAAATACCTGACATTTAAAAAATCGGAATTAATCTAGACATCAACTTTACATTATCCGACTCTTAATTAAAAGTATAAAAAAAATCTCTTAAAAATAAATTATGGAGTTATTTAAAAACAAAAAAGTGAACAAAAAGCCATAATGATGAGAGTGACAGGGTCATTTGCCTTGCACGTGGGCGTTGGATACTCTGCAATCTCCTTTTTAGCAAACTTATTAATCTACTCACTGAGTCGTTTTTATTTTCAATTTGTGATCACCATAACTAGATACTTTCAAATATGTTAAGTACTTTGTGATTAAGTAATTAACCTCTCTTTTTTATTAAATAAAGTTACTTAATCTCTCCAGAAATAAAACCGCAAAAGTCAAAACGACTTGAAGAAAAATCGAGCAAACTCTGTTAGATCCGAATTGAAGTGAGCGCTAGATATGGAAAATAAACTAATTAACAAACCCATACACTGTCTATAGAACAAAAAGCATAAGCTAACATATTTTATTTTACTATTCACTCACTCTTCAGCGTTTATAGAAAACAAAAAGGCTTGTGAAAAATATGGATGGTCCAAAGAAATGGTCACTATGATGACACTACTATACATAGAATTTGGCGAATATTTAGCTTTTCTTTTAGAGCGAGTGAAAACATATATTTAGTTATAACGAGTAAAAACATTACAGAATCATTTTTGAAGTTCAATTCGTTTTTGGATATATAAAAATGGTGTGAAAGAGTGAATGTGGATTGTGGACGAAGATAATTCTGGGACACTTCCAAAAAAAGAAGACTGTAGAAAATGAAGTGTCTGAAACATTATTATTCAAAGATTGCTTGACTTACACGCCAACTCCTCAATTTTCCTCCATTTCTTACTTCAAGAAGGAAAGGTCTATTGAGGTATGTGTCAGGTTTCAGACTTGTTTTTCTCTTCAAAATCAAATTTATATATTTTATTTTGTCAGTCTCATTTTTCTCACCTACTCTACTTTCTTATTCAATGTTTTCTCCATATTTTTTACTCTGTTCAAAATCCATTCTCCAATTACACATAGAACTAGTATTAATTAAGAAATATATAAAATGATAACTACACCTAAGAAAACTATACTCCGAGAACAACATAAAATATGGTTTGTTAGCGTATGATTTCTAAAACTGAAAAACTTTCGAATTCTCTAACTCCATAGTTCAAAACTGGAAGCATTTAGGATAGTGTGTTTTAACTTTTATTTGAACATAAATTTGACTTCCGATACAAAAGATTATAATAAAGAAAAAGAAAATCAACAAGGCGGTTTACTTTACTTGCAAATTCATGTGCTTCTCTTTTCTCCTCCCCTCTCTTTTTCTTTTATTGATCTAAATTCATGAACATGCCTTTGATATTTCTATTGTCCCCTTTCTTTTCAAAAGTCAAATCAATCTATTATCCTAAATCTACAAAAATTCTTGTCACATTTTTCTGAACTTTCTATTTTATCCTCGGAATCAATAATCGTAAAATCAAACGTTAAATCATCATATAGAAAACAAGAAATACTATTTTAATTGCTCGTGCACTTTGATCATCAAACTGATTTGGTGAAAATACATTGCCACACAACAACAAAAAAACTCATTTAAAAAACATAAGTCACAAATACTCCAAGTCAATTTAATGAAAGAGATACTAGTAATAAAAATGGTAGACTTCCATTTAATCAATAATTTTGAACTTTTAAAAAAGTGGAAATTGAAAGAGGTGATTTGTCTTGTAAAGTCCCCCATTGTTTGAAGGGTTGCACAAAAGAATGTCTCTCGTAATCATGAAATGAGCTGTGTTACATCACTCTCTAAATCCTCTATAGATTTTCCCTTCTTTTTCTTTAGTCATATACGTCACTTCAAATATTTTATACTCTGTTAATATTACATTTTCTTCGCTTTTTTTTTTCTGCTACAAGAATAAAATTATATTGCATCATTATTTCAGGTACATCTGTGACTGTAACTATATGTAACAACAAGAAAGAAAAAAATGTGTCTAATGAAAATCAATGTGCTGTCTCTATCAACTAACACAATACTATATGATGATGGGAATTAATGTTCATCATCATAACAAATTAAATACCATAAGAATTTTGTTAGTAATATGGCTAGCTACGTGTCTAAATTTAGTGGGTTTGGTTTTGTGTTAGAAACTATAGGGAGTTGGTGAAACGAATAATGGAGTATTAAGATGAATAAGATCAAATTGGAATAATATTACTAGATTAGTGGAAATGTTATATATATATGGTTGATTTATTTTTATAAAAAATGAACCAAAACTAGAGGGAACAACTAGTGGAGATGGGGAAGCAATAAAGCAAGGAGAGGACAATGAGGTGAGGATAAGCATTACCTTCCATTTCTTCTTTCCCCACGTTACCTTTCTTATCCCTTTTTATTATCTATAATGTTATTTTATTCTTTTATTTCTTTATTTCGCAACTTAAAAATCCAACTATTATTGTTTTAAACCAATGTATCACTTACTAGCAAAATAGATGTTTCGTAAATAAAAGGTTTAAACAGTTTAATCCAATAATGAATTCCCACATTATTTTTAAATCTCATTAAAATCAAATATAGGCATTCTTTTTTTTTGGATGGGATACAAATTCTATAATATATACAAAAAAAAAATATACAAAAATACCGGAGATTTTGAAACTTCCTTCAATATTTATATTTTATTTCTTTCATTTCTTCATTACATATATATATATTTAAAAAAAAAACTTGGAAGAAGATAGAAGAAGGGCTTAGGATGATATTGGTCATCCGAATTCTCCAGCAGATTCTTCGGACCACTCGTGTAATGTAGGAGTCTTGACGCCTATATTCTTCATGTCAAGAATATTCGCTGATCCAATGAAGTTAGGAAAATGTTAGTTCCTTTTCGAAGAATGACAAAGAACAAAAATAATATTCAAGATTCTAAAAATAAGGTCCTGCTAGTTGACCATTACGACAATGCAGCCAACTTTCTTCAGCTCAATCCAATTTCAATGTTCATAGATGAGTTTATCAAACCACCAACAGTAAAAGATGATGATGGGTTTTTACCAGTATGGATCTCTGGTGTTGCAGCAGCTGTGGCATCTACAATAACAGTCACAGATGAATAATCCAGCTCCACTGCATCAAAAACCGTTTGCCGGATACAATTTGGTGTTTGAACTCCTGAACAAAAGGGTTACAAGAAACAGCAGAGTCCAATAAAAAAGTTTCACCATAAGAAGGCGGCATAATGATGGTCTTAAGACTCTTAACATACTCACCAGCAATCATTAACTTGCTAATCCCAGAAGTTTGTAAGAAGGAATGAAGATGAGTACCAAAGAAGGCACTGAAACGGGTTTTCACAATCTTATAGTCTTCTTCTTCTCTGATGATCAATCCATCTACCAACTCTGCACCTACGTTGCCTTTAACAGTTGGCCCAACTTTCTCAGAATTGTAGAGATGACGCCTGAATAGTTCAACATCTCTTCCTTGAGGATCGTGTTCTCTAACAACCTAAAACAAAGCAAAATACTTTTTGTTAATTAAGACTACCCACACACTGAATCGAGATTGTTTTACTTCTTTCTCATATGATTCATCAGCATCTAGCAATGTGAACCTATCCCTTAACCTTCAAATCTAAAGCCAGAACCTTTGCTTCTACAGTGTCGAAAAATTGAAAATTTCATATAGCACAATCCATTAATTTGCAGATTCCTAATTTCTCAAAGAAGTTCCAACACAGAAATGTATAAGTCCATGGCATGAGAAAGGACAAAGAGAAATGGAGAAATTACCCAAATTACGAGAATACCACGCTGTCTCGCGAGTTCGACCACTCTAATAACATTAGGAATTATGGATTTTCCTCCTTTCACTTGCATCACTGAACCTTCCTCTATGAAATCCTTCTGCTCACAAAAACGGAAACACGACAAACATAGTTCATACTCCAATAATAGCCCAGAGAAACACTCAAATTCAACCCTCTCACACAGAGATATGTACATAGAGACCTGCATATCGATTACGAGTAGAGCCGTGTTCTTCCATCTCTCCTCCATGGTTTCACAAAAACACGATGACATAGAAAGCTAATTCGAATGGTTCCAATTTCTACAGTTTAACATTGCGTAAACGAAAATGGACTCTTGTCACGAAAATGGAATCTCGGCCCATAACTTGTCCTCCTTCTCGTCCGGCCCAACAATAAAGAAACCACAATCCTTGTTAACATTTCGCTGATTTTAAGTATCGGTTTAGATAAAACGATTGGTATTGAAAGAACCGGACTAACGTTACCTATTTGAACTTTTAAAACCTGCTGAAGCATCATCACAAGATTCACAACCGAGCAAGAGACTTTTAGAAACCACAGTAGAAATAAAATCTCCTGTATTAACAAACTTTTAATTTAAGTTGTAAGAGAATATTAAATAAGCTAAGGAAAAAAAAAAAAAAAAGAGTCGCTTCTCTTTTGCAGGAATCACACAATCTCTATGATCCGGGATTGGATATCTGAAGGTAAACCATTTGAGTATAGCCATTGAACACTGATTTGTCCTGCCGACCTAAACCGAGTCGTTGGAACAAACGGTGTTTTCCGTCTGCTACGATTGGTGGAGTCGAACGAGCAGGGTCATATCGGGATTGATGGGTTAATGAAGGTCCTGCCACTGGAGGTAGCTCCCAGTACACATCGAGAATCGATTCAACGTACCGGCTGTTTTGAAAATGCTGATTGTATGAGATTGGCGTGTTAGTGTGGTTGAAGTCGTCTCTCATTTCTCCTCTAACTCCCCACCATGTTTCACCTGGTCCGCACAATTCCTCTGTATCAACTGCTTTTTCCCAGAACTTCTTCCTCTTTGATCTCATCCTGGCTTCATCACTGTCTTTGAAACAGCTGTGGCCGCCTCCTGGAGTAAACAAACCAATCTATATGAGAACAATCCAATTCAAAACCCATTGTATCTATTGTGTGATCTCTTAGAACAAACCTCTTATATACGACTGATCACATATCTGTCTCAGGGAATAGTGATCCCCGGTTCCTGTATCGTAGTTATCCTCGAAAATGAGATGTCGGAAACCAGCTTTCAGTGCCTGCTTTAGCCTGCTCTTGGTAGTATATAAGAGAAAAGCAGTAAGAACTTCGTACATGCAATACGGTCAAGAGATGAGAAATGAAAAGCTACCTTTTGAGTTCATTCTGATGATCATCGAAAAAGACAATAACGCGGTCGAGATCTGTTATTCCGTGTTTTCTCAAGACAGTCTTCCAGTCAACACTTCCAAAATCAACAAAATCTTTGCCTGCAAAGTATGTGCAGTTTCCATCCACATAGGCAGGGCCCTTTCTTAGATACTTCTCCGGGTGCCTAGGCGTAAGTGAGATCATAGGTGTATCTGGCATCGCCTGCCGCAGAACCCAAGTGGAATGTCCCTTAAAAGCACCACTCTCAATCATCAGATCTGGCTTTAACCAACGTGCCATGAACCATAGACCAAAGCTGTGATCAAAACCCATTCCATACATGTTGTTCTTTATCGGTCGTGTTTCATATATCGGCACAAACTCTTCTAGAGCCTTGAGTAAATCTTTGGAGGTCCACTCAACTTCTTTTCCATGTTTCGATCTGCCTTTTGCCAAGGAAAAGAATTAAATACGTCCATACCACAACAACATCAATATTGTTGTTAAAAAAAACATATTCTATATGACTCCTCAAAACCCCAGAAATTCCTCTCCCTGAGAACAACAACATTGCTTATCTCAGAGTATAAAATTCATAATCGAAGTGTACTAGAGCACTTAATGGTTCTTCTATATTGATTCTGTAATTGTTTCACGGTTTCCATCACAGCCACTACTATCCAGAGAATAACAACTGTCAGCTACAAGCGCTCAATTCAATTCATGTATCTTATGAAATTTCATCTGAGAAACGGATTTAGAGAGGAGTTTCTAAATTGATCTGAATGCTATCAATAGAAGTGGAATCCTAGATCAAATCACACCAAAGCATTTTGAGTAAATCAACATGGATTCACTAGAGATTCCACTCGGATAACGAAAAAAACAAGGCACAATGTATTAAATCAACGCTTCGATAAGAGAGATCTCGTGTGCTTACACCAAGGAACACCTAGGGCACCAAAGTCCGATTCGAGCCCATCAAGACCGAAAAACCCGATCCGAGCGACCGGATCGAAGCGGGAGATGCAGACGAAGCTGTGAGAATGAAAGGCTACGGAGATGAGGAAGAGAAGCACGAGGAAGAGGAGAGCGAGAATGAAACAAGGCCACCATTGATGGCCGATCCGAGATAAGAAATTGGAGGCGAGGAGGTAGATGTGTGGCCGCTTGGTCTTAGATTCGTCAGCACCGGATTCACCGGAAGAAGAGAGATCTGCGTCGGAGTGAGGACGGCGAGAGGAAAGAGTCCGATCGAGCATCGTGGTTGGAGTTTTAGGTGACTGAGAGTGCCAGAGTTGGCCATTGTTCATCGCTCTCTCCATTAATACTCTAATCTTTTTTTTGTGGTTATTCAATTTCTGTAGTCAAATGGGTTTCGGAGATTTTTTTTGTTGCTTTTGTTTTCACTTTAACCAAATTTTGCTTATTGTTTCCGAAGTAAATGTAAACTTTAAGAGTGACGTGTCCAATAAAACAATGACGAACCAACCACAAGTGCAGACCGAACCGGTTTTTAACCGTAATTCAGTTATAAGGTTTTTTAAACCTTTACTAATTTGTACTATCATTTCGTGCAACTTATGAATTACGTACAAGTATAAATTTCTCGAATTGTCACGTTATCCGTGTAGGGCAACATAAACTAATGTTTATTTTTCTTTTCAAATGAATATGCTATTATTAACCACAAGAGTCTCCACATATTCACCGAGAAACCGAAACCCGACTAGAGAATTACAGAGCCGGACTTCTTCAATTGTCTTGGTTCCGGTTTTGTAGAAGAACACCTTCTTCTTCGTACGTTCTTCATGTTCCGTCTTCAAATGATCGTCATACCCAGTGAATGTTATGAAGATATCGTTATTTTTCGTAAACGACACGAAATCAACTTGATAATCGGAGATCCGATCTTGAACAGAGATCAAATTCGACATTGAAAGGCTTATAATCTTGTTCCATGATCCGGTGATCTCCAAAACCGAAATCCGAATCTCCTTCTTGCACGTTTCATACTCTGTAATGGCGAGTTTTTGACTTGTAACGCCTAACCATGAACACGTCACACCTTGGTTGTAAACCGGGAGATGAACTTTGCGGTATTTGTGGGTAGAGAGATTAAAGCACAGGATAAACCGGTCGGCATTAGACCGATACGCAATCCAATAGAGGCATTGATCCAAAAAAGTACCTCTTCTCTCTCTGTAGTGCCAATCGGGACTAGGAATCCGTACGCTCTCTCTCCAAGAATCGGTTCTGAAATCGAAAACCTGAGCCGTGGAGGAATCTAGCCGGTCGATAAACGTTACGACTTTGTAATCATCATAAACCGAGTCATAACTGAAACCAAGAATACTCGAATCTTGGTATATACCAGGATTTGGTACGATCTTGAATTGCTTCGAAGATGGATTCCAAACCATTAAATTGTGATTCTTTAGTGTGACGCATAACGTCCCATCACAATGAAGCACACATGTGGATTCATCAATCATCAACTGATCCAAAGGAAAATCGAGCTTACGAGGGCTTGTAATAACCAGATTCTTGACTTCCAGGTCAAGCAAGTAGAAACCCTTGTCGTAAAACGACACAAACGTTACCGGAGAAATGTCTCGGTACCTTTGGGCAAATCTACGGTGGTTGATAAGATATCTCCATGTCTTGCAGACGCATCTGAATCGAGCCAGATCCTTTGTCGATAGCCTCAAGAGTATCTCAACAGCTAATTCTTCAGGGAGAAATTCCGACATTTTTTCAGTTTTTGTGGTTAACAACAATTTGTCGTCTGGTGTTATGTTCCTGTGGTTCCTTATAGAAGGAGATGCGTACGGCGCAAAATAGTGTAGGGACAGTAACAAAAGGTTTGGTTTTTCAATTTTGGAAGAGGAAAAAAAGTCTGGTGGATTTGCAATTTGCATTAGAATATTTAAAAGAGAACGTTTAGTAATTCGCGTGTTCCGTAATTACTAACCTTCGTCTTTCTAGATTGCTTTACATAAAGTTGTTCATTTATTTATTACCAAAACCATCAAGATCAAAGGCTCACGAGAGAAACGCATGCGTTTCATTAAGTTGCACAGAATAGGCTTGAGTGGTATCTGACCAGGTCTTTTGGAACTTCTTTACGCTATTATTTAGTTTATATTATAGTTTTCTGTGTGCTTATGCGAGAGGGGCTTTGCTGGGTCATTTACCAGGTGTCTTGCAACTTCTTTAAGCTTTTTTATATATATATATATATATATATATATATATGTATGTGTGTGTTTAAAGACAAAAACTTTAACGTAAAAACAAAAAGTCTCAAACGGCGGCAAAATCGCGCTATTGGTAAAAGTCTTTTTTTTTTTTCTTCTTCTTCTTTCTCTGTCTCTCTCTCTCCACTAATTTTCGTCTAGGATTTATGGGTTTGATTTGGATATTCTTTTGTGTGTGTAAAGCGACAAGAATCACGTAAAAACTGATGAGTTCAATTCTAGTACGCTTCAAGGCTATGTGGAAATTAATTCAGAAAGGTGAGGGATCTTCCACTTCTCATCATCCCACTCCTCACACCTTCGAAGGCAAACAAAAGCAGGTTTGCTAATTTTCGAGATTCTTAGTTGTAGTCTGGATAAAATCTCAATCTTTGACCTTTATTACTGTGTGTTGCTATAGTTTGGTGTTTTACTTACTGGAACACTTGAAATTTTTAAAATGATTGGTACATTATACATGGTCAGAAAGATGAGTTCACACACTTTATATCACTTCCATTAGCCATACACCCTGTGTTGAAAGACAGGGTTTGGGATTTCAAGAATTCTATATTGGATAAGGATAACCGATTACAGTTTCAGCATACTTTAGCTGGTAAGACCAAACCAAAGAAAATAATAAATGCTTTTAGTATATAATAATAAATAAATAAATAACTTGTTTTTATGACATGCTCTTTTGATATTGGACAGAAATGAGAGTCGAAGAATCGATCTTTGTTTCGCCAAACACTTTCCATTTGACTGTGGTTATGTTAAAGTTAGGGAACAAGAAATCTGTGGATGCAGCTAAGGATATAATTAAGGTAGAATTAATTTCTTCTAAATTAAGAGATATCATATGTTTTTTCTTCTAGGATATTGATTTGGTGATCGAGGTGTTGTCTTTTATTCTGGAAAACAGAATATTTCTTCTGATATAGAGGAGGCTTTGAAGAACCGACCTGTCTCCATAAAACTCAGGGGATTGGTAAGATGTCGTATCCTTAATTGACCTTAGATTACAACATTTATAGTGGCTTGAAACATAATATTTGACTCAGTCGCCATGGTCTACTTTGTCTCCTTTTCTTTTGTTAAGAAACGTCTGCCGACTGGACCTTTAGACAGAACCCGCGTGCTCTATGTTCCTGTTGAAGAAGATGGGGGTGAGGGTCGGCTGCTACGTGCTTGTGGTATCCTAATTTCTCTAACAGCTTCATTTTATTCGTGTTTTTATTTTAGATGGACTTGGTATTCAAAATGACACATGACTGTCTTTAAGATTACGCTTGTTGCTATGCAAAAGCTTTCGAGTTTTTTTAACTCCATAGTTCAGATGTTATCATCGATGCATTTGAGAAGGCTGGATTTGCTGGAAAAGATGCAAAGTCACCCTTGACGGTAATGCTTTTAACTCTCCTAACTTGTTTACTCTATGCCTTTTGAGTAATCTCTCTGCCACAAGGACAAAGACAATGATTGAATAAAAGATGTATCAGCTTCTCCTTGATGTTTGTTCCTTATCCGCAGCTACATGCCACGGTGATGAATGTAAGCCACAGAAAGGATAAAAGCATAGAGATGGATACTTTTGATGCCCGAGAGATACCCATAAAGTTTGAGGATAAGGATTGGGGAACATATCTAATTACAGAAGCTCATCTCTCACAACGCTATAAGTATGATCCGAGTGGCTACTACCATTGCTGCGCTTCGCTACCTTTTCCACCTAAGTGACATTGAAAACAATCAAATCTTCTCCCTAGGTTTTGTGGTAAGAATTTGATGGATTCTCGGTCAAAACTATGATCAGTGTAACATTAAAACCAAAAAAAAATTGTGATCAGTGGTATGTCAATAATATGTAAGTATACATAAATAAACATCAAAACTATATGTGTGTGTGTGTGTGATTTACTGTGGGCTGTATTTGTAAGATAAGTTTTGGACAGTATTGAATCGTCATTTACACGTTGTTTAATCTATATAGCTTAAGTAAGCAAATAGCTTCAGATATTTCTCGTTGATATTTTCTCTTCTACGAATTTCTCTATCAATCATCAAATTTTGTTTATTAACAACGAAACTGTAGAGGAGAGAAGCAGTTCGTATAAAAATTCAGGGGAAAGAAACGCCACTTTTGAAGTATATGGTAAAACATATAATTTATTGAAAGTGATGGACTTAGTAGTGAATAGTGAAAAACATAAACGGAAGAAAAAGATATGTGACGGCTGATCACCGGAGGAGGAGAGGAAGATGTTAAGTTGTAGGACTCTCTTTAGGTTCGTTTTTTTTAAAATCTTCATTGCGTATCCGAGAAAATAAAATTGCAAATAAAAATTGATACTTTCTACTAAATTCTACCATCAGACATATCAATTCACCTCAAAACCCGAAATTTATTTTCTTCCTGATTTTTAAGAATTCGTGAAAAGGGTTTGATTCTGTCTGATTTCTATCTATATTTCATGTCAGGATTGATCGTGTACTGGAGTTTACAAGTAGATGTGTCAAATCGAAATTGGTAAGCTTCTTTTGATGTTTCTCAATACTCAATACTTTGTCGTCTCCTTAGCATTTGTTAATTAAAAATGTAATCTTTGTAAGTGATTTGAGATTGTTTTTAGTAGAATTGGATTTAATGTTTTTTTCTGTGGCTTCACCACTTCACGTCACAGGAATCTTTCAGTACCTTGAGCTTTAAGGGAAACGCTACTATGGATGGATTCAAGAAGCAGAAGATGGTAAATTTAGTATGGAGACCCATCTCAACTCAATCCTCTTCAATTATTGCAGGTATGCTTCTTTACTTCAGCAGTTTAATCGTATGATCCGTCCCGGCTTTACATGGCTTTCTGATGATGAGACAGAAGCTGGACATGAAGTTCAAGAAGCAGCTCAGTGTAGCAAATCAAGTAATGTTACTGAAGGAGGAGTGAAAGAGACAACATCAGTTGTTTCAGCTGGAAAACATTCAGTTTCTCTTGAGGTTCCTTTTCCCTCTGTTACTTGAAGTTAGCTTCTTGTTTCAACTACTTTTAACTGACTCTGTGTAATTGGTTGCAGGTTGGGGCTTCTTTGATTAAGTTCATTAGAGGAAAGATCGAGTCAATGCAGCGCGTGATGTCCTGAAGGTAATTTCTTTCTGAAGAGACAGTATCCATTCATTTAGAGGATAGCTTCATGAGTTTTAGTGTTTTCTATTCTAAAATCCAGAGTTTATCCCCAAGTGTGATGGATGCTTTGGATAACAGGCCACTATTCATAAGACTTAAAGGATTGGTAAGATGGTACATCCTTGGCTTTAGTATTATAATTCATTATCTACTGATCAACTTCTTATTATTCACATATCTTATTCACATATCTGTCATTTTGCTATCTTCGTAAGGATTGTATTAGAGGATCATTGGCCAAGGCTCGTGTGCTCTATGTTCCAGTTGAAGAAATTGGCGATGAAGGCCGCCTTTTACGCGCTTGTCGTATCCTAGTTTTTAGTAAGAATGTTATTTTTAGCAGTGGCATGGTTTAGACCGTAAATTAAGAGTTTACTGTTAGTGCTTTCGATTTTCTTAACTCCAAGTTCAGAAGTTATTACTGATGCATTTGTGAAAGCTGGGCTTGTTCTCGAGAAAGATGCAAAGCAAAGCTTGAAGGTAAGAATTTTCTGAGTTTAAAAACTATGATGAAAGATGGCAATACTGTTGCGACCACTTTATTTTTGGCTAAAAGCTCAAAACTGATAAACTTGAAAGTGGTGTTATACATGCTTCTGTTTCATACTTTTTTCCTTTCTTTGCAGCTGCACGCGACCGTGATGAATGCGAGGCACAGGAAAAGGTGATTGGTTCCCAACTCCAGGATTATGTTCAGATAAAGAAAAACAATGTTACAAAACTCTGATTATCTGAATAAATGTGTGGTCTCAGAAAGGACAAAAGGAAGAAGATGGAGACGTTTGATGCAAGAGAGATATACAAACAGTTTGGTAACGAAGAGTGGGGAGAATATCTGATCCGAGAAGCTCATCTCTCACAGCGTTTTGTGTTCGACCAGAGCGGTTATTACAGTTGCTGTGCCTCAATACCATTTCCAGAAGAACACAGAGCCTGAGAAGAAGCATCGAATCGGTCACAGTCTCGAGCTTCTTCACTAGTTTTGGTCCCAACATTTTCTGCTGTATGTTCTTTATGACTTAAATGGGTGTGTAGGTAGTGTCATGTGTGGCACTGTATGAGCTTGTAACAACTTTGACATGAGAAATAAATTGTAAAGTTGTACCGAACATCTTGTGTTAACCAAGTCTTAAATGTTCGGTTTGGTTCTATTCAGGTAAACCGAGCCAAAACACTCTTGTACATTTTTTACGTAGTCGGAAGGTTTTTTACTTTTTATGTTATGGAGTAGTTTCGTCAACTTGAAAATAAATCGTTGTACGTCTTCGTAGAAAAATAGGTTAATTATTAGATTAAGAGCAGCTTTATTTAGAGGCAATTGATTAGTAAATGAACTAGTAATAATGATTTAAGTCAACAGATCTAAAATGGGAAAGATTCTTGGGGCATGGAGGCAAGACAACGAAAATAAAGCTTATTAAATTCTTAAGATTCGTATAACTCCACCGGCCTTCAACCAATCGCAAACCATTGTTGTTGTTTATATCTTATAATACATTTTTGGGTTATCGTCCACCTATTTAAGCTAAATAAACGAAAGTCTAATACGTAGATATAATTAATTGAGAATAATGGTCCCATCTAAACGACCCTTGGCGTATTTGGTAAGGTATTAGGGATGTGCGGTTTAATCGACCATGTATTGAGTTTCTTGTGTTAGTGAGAAGAACCATAAGAGTTTTTAATTAAGAAATTATCGTAGGGAAAAAATACATATAAGAGACGTTTAGTGTAGACGTAAAATACCAACACATGTCATTCCAATTAACATACCATGTGATTTGGCTTCGAGAGAATTTAAGACTTATTATTTATAGGTAAGTCTAAAAAGTTGATGCATAACTTTTGGATAGTAAAACAAATACCACATTCACTTAACAAAAAAATAAATAGCACATTCTTAAAAAAATTCGCAACTAATACAATACATCTAACGTTTAATTTAATAGATATAGTTAACACTTTTTTTCTTATTTCGTTACCCAAATACTTTCATTTATCGTTTTTTTAATTATATAAAATCTGAAACATTCATACAAATTTCACGTTAGTGAATGATATTTGAAAAATATAATTTAAAAAGTTGACAAAAAAAATTATATGTTTTTGAACGGCCATGTCATTGCAACTATCCGTAGTATCAACGGCAAAATCTCCAAACTCATCCGACAATCCAAAAAAAAAACACACACACACATATTTCAAATTTCTTAAAGCTTAAACAAATAATTTGATTGCTAGACAAGATCTCTAGGTAGCGTTGGATTCAATGAGTAAAAAATGTAGAAGATTGTGAATCAATATTAATGAATATGATGGAGAATGTTCATAGAAGAGGTAAATAATGGAGGGACCCAAATAACATTGTGAAATGGAATATAATCATAAATGAGTCACATCTTCAAAATTTGATCAAATCACGAAATAAAAAAAAGGCGAAGAAGATCATGTCACATGCAACCACAATTATATTTTGGCCGGTCATTGAGCCATACACATTGTTTACAGCTCACACCTGTCCCTCCTTAATTTTTTGTTCGTATCCATTTGTTTTCTTCTCTCTCTCTATCGTCTAATCTCAGCTTTTATGTTTTATCCTTTTTTGAAAATTTGAAGCTCCTCTCTGTCATTTGGGTCCACCTCCACCACCCCTAATTTCTATCACTTTAAACCGGCCATGTTTACTTATTGGAATATCCGATCCAAATTCTTGACTAATTTATCAGACGTCGTACAGCCGCTATATTATAATATTGTCAAATAGCAAGTATTTCTAACTTGTTTTAACTAATAAAACAATAATTCCATTATACTAATCAAATTCAAAATAATGTTATTGATTTGGCTCCATTTTCAGTGTGTTAACCAAAGAATGTATGGTTTAGTGGCGTAGACCAGTCCTCTTCACATAAGTGAAAATTCGTGTTTTTATCCAATTTAGTCTCATGCCTAAGAAGATATACAAATTTCGGCCTTAACTTCACGGTAAAAAAAAAATTAACTGCTTTGAACATTCACTTATTTTTAATTAGTAGTAATATAGAGTGAGTTACTTTGTAGTTCACGTAATGAGAATCTCGGAAAGACCAGCTGCGATTGGGTCATGAGTACGCATATCGTATGAATACACTGTAACTACAGTAAAATGTACAATAGTATGCGTTATAATGTATCACTATATGTTTTCACAATTTGTGTTAGTACTCAAAAGAAATAGTGTTTTCTTACGTAAATGTCACTTTTTACTGTTTTTAGGCAACTTCCTAACACAAGTCACGGATATATAGATATAATCATATAAAGTAAAATGGAAACACAATAAATCATTTATTAATTTGTGTCCAACCAACCTCAAAAACTCATAAAAATAGTAGTTTTATAATTTAAATTATGCATGGATATATGAAGAGGCTTCTCCTATATAAAGAGAATGACATGCAAAAGGTCTTATTATCTTCTTCATTAAACAAAAAAAAACCCTTCAAAACATTTTCTTCTTCACTCTTCTTCATCTACAACAATGGCAGGAGTTGCCTTTGGTTCCTTTGATGATTCCTTCAGCTTGGCTTCTCTAAGAGCTTACCTCGCTGAGTTCATCTCCACTTTGCTATTTGTTTTCGCCGGTGTTGGCTCCGCCATTGCCTACGGTTCGTAACTAGATAACTCTAAATATTTTTTCGTGATTTGTAACAATTATATAATGGGTCCAATACTTAATGAATGTGTCACATTTACGTATATAGCGAAGCTGACGTCGGACGCGGCTCTCGATACGCCGGGACTGGTGGCCATCGCGGTTTGCCATGGTTTCGCCCTCTTCGTTGCCGTGGCGATCGGAGCTAACATCTCCGGTGGTCATGTGAACCCAGCCGTCACTTTTGGTCTTGCTGTTGGTGGTCAAATCACAGTCATCACCGGAGTTTTCTACTGGATCGCTCAGCTTCTCGGATCCACCGCCGCTTGCTTCCTCCTCAAATTCGTCACCGGTGGTTTGGTATGTCCTCATCACCAAACCTTAATTACTAGTAAACTAAAATCATACTTTATCTTGGTTCCACTAGTATAAGTCTACAAAACAACAAAAAGAAAGAACTTGAAAATAAATTTAAAGAGAATCTTAATCGATTGAAAACTAGGTTACAAAATAAGATAGTAGTTTAGAAAGGTCAAACAAAAATAATATTCTCCATGTTTCTAACAAATTTTGTTTTATATGTTTTTCCGTCCGTTATGTTAGCTATATAGTAAGACACATGATTTGTTTAAAAGTTGAGTTTATATAATATTGTAGTTTTTTTGTCTATTTCTAATGATCATTATTAGAGTTTTCGTAGATTTCCTTTCCATTAATATACAATTATTGAAGCTGTTTAATTATTAGAAACTAATGAACAAACGCTAAAACTATTGAAAACGCAGGCGGTTCCAACCCACAGCGTTGCGGCTGGACTCGGATCGATACAAGGAGTAGTGATGGAGATCATCATCACCTTCGCTTTGGTCTACACCGTTTACGCCACCGCCGCTGATCCCAAGAAGGGTTCTCTCGGAACCATCGCTCCTCTCGCCATTGGCCTCATTGTAGGAGCCAACATCCTCGCTGCCGGTCCATTCTCCGGTGGATCCATGAACCCAGCACGTTCCTTTGGACCAGCTGTTGCAGCAGGAGACTTCTCTGGTCACTGGGTCTACTGGGTGGGACCACTCATCGGTGGTGGACTAGCTGGACTTATCTACGGCAATGTCTACATGACTTCTTCCGAACATGTCCCTCTTGCTTCTTCTGATTTCTAAGCAACAAAAAAATGTGATGATTCTTGATTCATGTTAATGTGTTTGGTTTATTTTGTCTCTCGATCTGTTGCTTTTGTTTGGACTTTGGTCCGTTTTCGTTTGTAATTTTTATCCAATTTGTATGAATATCATTTAATGGATGGCTGGTTATAATTTAATCATTTAGTTTTATCTAAATAGCTAGTTTTGTATGGCTCACTATCGACACACATAAAATTAATCGATCATTACAATTTTATGATATATTTAGTGACAACAACAACAACAAAATAATGGATGGTTTCACGTAGAAGTTTGGGGATCATCATCATTAGGTAAATTCTTAGGGATATTCCATTCATGAGCTTTCCACTCTGGCAATTGTTGTATAACGACCTATTCAATATGTTATTATTATCAATTAGTCACATGCATGTATAGAAAAATTGTAAATTTATATAGTAGAGAAGAGAGAGAAGTTGTATATTACCAATCCGGTGGAATCTGGATTTCCCACTTTCGTTTGACAAGCTAGTCTCCAATTTTTTGGTTTCTGTGAAAACATTACTTATTTAATACTATAACTAAATGAAACAAGATTATTAAGAACATACCCTTTTAAGTTTCTCCTTCTCAATGTCAGTTCGTGGATTTAGAAGGTCCTTTCCATTTACAATCTGCATAATCAATATTCTATTATCAGAATAACAAATTAAGTGGTCTGATTAACCATTATTTGAATATTTTTATTAAGAAATATATACCTCGACCATGCAAGTAGCGCAAGTTCCTACTCCTGCGCAGTTTGACAAGGGCTTACTCTGCGAAATTAATGACATATGAAAACCAAACTAATTTTATTAAGAGAAATAATCAAATTGAGGGAGAGACAATCAATCATACATAAGGACCATAGAGTTCGATGTTAGAATCCAACATTATGTTTCTAAGTTTCTGTCCACCGCACGCTCTTCTCCAATGCACGTCTGGTGTCCCGTCCGGTAACAACACCGACTAAACAATTTAATCGTCCACAATTAATTAAAAAGTTCTGTTATTAATAAATAATCCGTTCAAACTATTTAAAAACCATCATTAAACAATATAAAATTTTCTTTTATCCAAAAAAAAAAGAAAACTCTTAAGTTACCTCCTTATCCACTATTGTGATTCATCCTTGTTAACAATATAACTTATAAGAAGAGTATAAATAATTCGTCAAGAGTGAAGATCACTACTTACATGGACGAACGCAAAATCGACAGCAGGAGGTTCGTCGTCAATGGGCTCATTTGCGACTAGAGGCTGGCTCGCTGGTGCGGTGCTTATGGCTCGGATGGTTTTGACTCTGGTGGCATTGCGTTTTGAGCGCAAGAAGCACGACTTTGGGCTACTAAGTTTGGTTTTGTGGCTAAAGCTATGATTTGGAGATAGAGAAGCTACTAAGCCTGAACCATTCAACTGTACACTTCCCATAGTCTTGCTCTCTTTTAATAAAAATAATAAAATAAAACAGAACCAAAAAAAAGGGTTGGTCTTTAATTGGGATAATGTTTTATATGACTCCACCAGGTTTGTGTGGTGCCTCTTCTATCTCTTATCCAACGTGTACATGCGCCGCTTTAGTTTATTGGCTACCAAATTAGTTAACAGAACATTGTTTTTCCTATATATTACCAATGTACACATTGGAATTGGATAAGAGATGGTACTTAAAACTGAATTAAGGCTGTGAATGTTTGATAATTTTTTAGCGGTTTTTTGTTTTTGGATTTTAGTTTTTATTTTTTTTATTTTAACCATGAATGGTAGTAGTTTTTACTATGGTTTTTGGTTTTTTATTTTCCAAAAACCACTTAATGATCCAATCAAGATTATGGCCATGAATGGTTGATAGTTTTTTAGTGGTTTTTGGTTTTTGATTTTTTTGATTTTTGATTTTTGATTTTCTGTAGATTTTAATTTTTCAAAATCTGCTAAAAACTCATATAAATATATTCTGGATTCTCTTCACAAATGTGGAAAAACCATCAAAATCCAGATTTCCTATTTTTTAGGGAATCTATTTTTTCTAAAATCATGAATGGCAATAAACTAGATTTTTGAAAAATTTAAAACCAAAAACTACTTTAAAAACCATTGCCATTCAAGGCCTATGTGAAAGATAGATTCCCTAAAAAATAGGGAATCTAGATTCTATGAGTTTTTTCAAATTTCTAAACAAAAACTAAAAACCACTTTTTTGAGTTTTTGAGTTTGAACGTGAGATTTTATTTTTCAAATTTACTATTTATTTTTATTTCATTTTTTTACAAAAACCAAAAACCAAAATCTAAAAGTTAAAATCTAAAATTCAAAATCTATAATCTAAAAACCACTTAAAAACTTTTAAACATTCATGGCCTTTTGTTTTTTTTTTAGATTTTAGTTTTTTAAAATCTCCTATAAATGAGATTCTGGATTATCTTCACAAATGTGAAAAAACTATTAAAATCCAGATTTCCTATTTTTTAGGGAATTCACTTTTTCTAAAATCGTGAATGACAATAAATTAGATTTTTGGAAAATCTAAAACCAAAAACCACTCTAAACTATTGCCAAGAAAGTAATTAACTTATGGATGACATTTATGGGCCGAAAAATGTAGCATAAAGCCCATGGGCTAAATTAAGATGTTCAATTTAAAAAGAAAGAAAAAAATCGATGGAGAGAGTGGAGGACTCTGATCTCTGAGTCTACTCGGAGAAAAAAGAAAACGGGAAGAAGCTTTGTTACTACACTAGTGGGGAAAATGCTAACTTCAATGCCTCATTATGTACCCCAAAACCTAAGCCTTTTCGGATTTTCTCCTCTCAAGTCTTCTTCTTTTGCGCTCTTTCGTAGACCCTTTTCTCTCTACCCAATCTTCGCTTCTGCTCCGAGTCGTCGTCCTCCTCGCACCAACGGTTACCGTCGCAGTGATCCTTCTCCGAGACGCAAGTGGAGTAGTTTCGAGGAGGAGGAGAAGAGTAGGAATAGAAAAGGTATGGAGAAAGATAAAGCTAGCTTTAAGCCTTCTTCTGATTCTTTCGAGTTTAATAAGAGAAGAGCTGAGGGATTGGATAAGATCGATAAGCCTAAGAAGAATCTCAAGAGGCAAACTCGTACGCTTAACCCTACCAACACCATTGCCTATGTTCAGGTTTCAATTTCAAACTTCAAACTTTTTGAATTTCGATCAATCTTTTGAGTTTTTGTTGGGTTTTGTTATTCCTAATTTGTTCTGTTCTGCTTTGTTAGATCCTTGGGACGGGGATGGATACACAGGATACATCACCTTCTGTATTACTCTTTTTTGACAAACAAAGATTCATCTTTAATGCTGGAGAGGTAAGATTTTCTTCAATTTCTGTGATCTATTATTGTATAAATAGTCTTAAGTGTATACCTTTTTATTAGTGGCTCTAGTCTTATTGGTTAAATATCGAATTGCAGGGGTTGCAACGTTTCTGTACAGAACATAAAATTAAGTTATCAAAGGTATGACTATATTTCGTGTCTTTTTTTTTTTTTAACGTCTCTTTTATTATTATAACTTCGTACAAGAGGTGAGTTTGAATTTTTCAATGTGATGATCCGCGTAACTCTTTCAGGTAGATCATATATTTTTGTCTCGTGTGTGCTCAGAGACAGCAGGCGGCCTTCCAGGTTTGGTTTTCTTGATCCAGGCATCAGCTTCGATATGTTTGCTGCTAGATCATTAGATGGTGATAAGTTTTACTATTTTAAATGCTTTAGGTCTTCTACTGACTCTAGCTGGTATTGGTGAAGAAGGACTATCCGTGAGTGTTCTTCTCATATGATCTCTTTGTATGCTCCTGTCTGTTTTCATGAGGTTTTGCTTGAAAATTAATATTTGAATGGAATTGCTGAACCTCTAAAATCTGTTTTGTTTCAAAGGTAAACGTATGGGGTCCTTCGGATCTTAAGTATTTAGTTGATGCTATGAGGTCATTTATTCCTCGTGCCGCAATGGTTCATACACGAAGTTTTGGTCCGTCGTTGAATACATCTGACTCCACGCCTCAGATTGGCTCAAGTAAACCCAAAGATGATCCCTTTGTTCTTGTGGATGACGAAGTTGTGAAAATCTCTGCCATTCTTCTTGAACGAAGTCGTTTAGAAGAATCTGGCAGCAAACCTGGTGAAACGTCAGTTATATATGTCTGTGAATTACCTGAAATTAAAGGAAAGTTTGACCCAAAGAAGGCCATGGCTCTTGGACTGAGAGCTGGTCCAAAATACAGTTATCTTCAGTCTGGACAATCAGTAAAGTCAGATTTCAAAGATATTACGGTATGTCTCAAAGAGAAAATCTTGCAAATATCCACAACCCAGTATCAGTTTCTATATGAGCAGACTAACACTGTTCACACTTGATCATAGGTTCATCCGAGTGATGTGATGGGACCTTCAGTTCCTGGTCCTGTTGTTTTGCTTGTGGACTGTCCAACAGAGTCACATGCCGAGGAACTGCTATCTATCCCGTCTATGAAGAGTTATTATTCATGTCCTGACAATTCAACAGATGGGGCTAAGTTTGTTAATTGTATTATTCATTTGAGTCCAGCTTCTGTAACAAATAGTTCTACTTACCAAAGCTGGATGAAGAGATTCAATTCTGCCCAGCACATTCTCGCTGGACATGAAGCGTGAGTCTCCTCCTCATTCATGGTTCTTTCTTATTAAAACTGTTTAATTTTTTTTTTTGTCTAATATTTAGTTTTGGTTTTTGCCCAGGAAGAATATGGAGATTCCAATCCTGAGAGCCAGTTCTAGAATCACAGCTAGACTTAACTATTTATGCCCACAGTTCTTTCCTGCTCCTGGATTTTGGTCTTCTCAACATGTTAACTACTCGATAAACTCCACTTCTTTGAGCAAGGTTACAAATGCTTTTCTGATACATTTTTTATCGAGTTGAATCTGGTTGTGTTCAATGAGTCAAGCTGTGTTCTTTTCTTCTCTTGTCAGTGCTTCGATTCAAGTCTTGGTGAAAGCATTTCCGCTGAAAATCTCCTCAAGGTATTGAATACTCTCATGCTTTGTGTTCCTTTGCTGCTGTTTCGATGCAAGGCTTTCTCCATATGAAGCTTGCTTCCTTTAGCTCTTAAGCCTCTCTCTCTCATCGTTATATTGTGGGCAGTTCACTTTGCGTCCACATGGTAATCTTGGAGTAGACAGATCTTGTATCCCTAGTCGATTGACATCCTTGAGAGTGATGGATGAGCTACTTTCAGAAATTCCTGAGATTAGCAGTAAAACTGAAGAAATCAAGCGGTTATGGAATGGACTACAAAACAAGATGATGATCGAAGAACCATGGCTGGGTGAAAGCACTGTTCCGAGCTGTCTTGAAAACATTAGACGAGATGACATGGAGATAGTTCTTTTGGGCACTGGTTCGTCCCAACCCTCAAAATACCGAAATGTCACTGCGGTTTATATCGACCTATTCTCTAGAGGTAGTATTCTTTTGGATTGTGGGGAAGGTACCTTAGGCCAGCTTAAACGAAGGTATGGTTTAGAAGGAGCTGATGAAGCAGTCAGAAACTTGAGATGTATATGGATCTCTCACATCCATGCTGATCACCATACGGGTCTTGCAAGAATACTTGCTCGTAGACGTGACCTTTTAAAAGGAGTGGCTCATGAGCCAGCAATTGTGGTTGGACCAAGACCTCTTAAGAACTTTCTCGATGCCTATCAAAGACTCGAGGATTTAGATATGGAGTTTCTTGATTGCAGGAACACCACAAAAACTTCTTGGGCTTCTCTAGAAACCACCCACCCTGAGAAAATTACCAGTAACGGCAATGCACAGAGTTCTTTGTTCAATAAAGGAAGTCCAATGCAGAGTATATATAAAAGACCGAGTAGCCAACTGACCGACAATTCTTCAGTTTTACCATTCTTGAAGAAACTGAAAAAGGTCCTTGGCGAAATGGGTTTGGAAGATTTGATTAGCTTTCCTGTTGTACATTGCCCTCAAGCCTTTGGGGTTGTTTTAAAAGCAGCAGAAAGAAAAAACATAGTCGGAGATGAGATTCCAGGGTGGAAAATGGTTTACTCAGGCGACACAAGGCCTTGTCCTGAGATGGTTGAAGCTTCAAGAGGAGCTGCTGTTCTTATACATGAGGTTTGTGAGTTTCTCTATATAAAATTGTCTAAACATTACTTCTTTCACATTCTAAAAATTTATCATATTTCCTAATTTTTACAGGCGACATTTGAGGATGCATTGGTAGAGGAAGCAGTGGCTAAGAATCATAGCACAACTAAAGAAGCAATCGACGTTGGATCCTCGGCGGGTGTCTATCGGATTGTACTGACTCATTTTAGCCAGAGATACCCGAAGATTCCGGTGATCGACGAGTCGCATATGCACAATACATGCATTGGCTTTGATATGATGAGTATAAACATGGCGGATTTACATGTGCTTCCAAAGATTTTACCTTACTTCAAAACTCTGTTCAGAAACCAAGAGGTTGAAGAAGAAGAAGAGACTGAAGATGATGATGGCTTAATAAGTGGCAAAGTCCCAAGCTTTTTCATCAATTAGTATTACATACTCCTAGAATGTTCTGTTTTGTCCCCTGTTTTGACTATCTTTGTCAATTGAATATATATCATCAATTTAATTGATTTTTTCTTCTGTCGTGAAAATAAATAGAATTCATGTGCATAATGTGAATTGTGAAAAAGGAAAAAAAAAAAAAATTGGGAATTTAAGAAAGCCAACAAAGAAGAAAGATGAATGCTTCTCAAATCGTTTCCATTCCTCTTTATTGACTACTTCTCCTTCCTTCCCTGTCACCTACGAACCGGTGAGTTTTCTCTCCTCAATTTCTCCGATCTCTGCTAATTTCGTCGAGATTATTGATTTGATTCCGATTGCGAAATGATCTTCTTGTCTCAGAGGTCTAATTTTACCTCTGCGTTTATTGGTTTGTAGGGGAAATTGGGCTTCCTGATCTCGATCTTTAGTGTGGTGAATTTTGAGCTCCAATTGGAGGTTAAAAGATCAGTTTTTTTAACTGATCTGATAGTTTGCGAATCTGTCTTCGATTGTTTGTTGTCTTTTAAGCTTTTGTTGCTCCGATTTTTGACGGGCGAGGACGAAAGTTTGTGTTTTTGGGAATTAGTTTTTTTGTTTGTTGTTGTTTCTTCCGAATTCGTCATGGATACGAGTAGGAGAGCTGTGGAATCGTATTGGAGGTCGCGGATGGTCGATGCGATTACGTCTGATGAGGACAAGGTAGCGCCTGTGTACAAATTGGAAGAGCTCTGTGACCTGCTTCGTTCTTCTCATGTTAGCATCGTGAAGGAGTTTTCTGAGTTCATTTTGAAACGTCTTGATAACAAAAGCCCCATCGTTAAGCAGAAGGTATCTTCAATTTCGTTCGTTTTCTGTTTTGATTGTGTTTCACACGGAATGATTGACTGATTAAATGTTGTTCCTTTGTGAGATCATTTGTTTCCGGTGAAGATTTTGATTGTAATGTTGCATGTTGGGATTGGTTTAGTTTGCTGGTTGATGTCTGTTTGTGAGAATGGGTCAAAGAGAGAAGTCTTGTATATAAGCTGAAATGAACATAAAATTTTGGGGAGTAGGATTTGTTCTTTATTCGCTTGATTACAGCTCAGAGTTATAGAGAAACGTAGAATTGATAACTATCCAATCTACTTATGTTTATAGGAACTGGTTATTGTAATTGTATGTACACAGGCTCTTAGGTTGATAAAGTATGCTGTGGGAAAGTCTGGCTCAGAATTTAGACGAGAAATGCAAAGGAACTCAGTTGCAGTGCGCAATCTATTCCATTATAAGGGGCATCCAGATCCTTTAAAAGGGGATGCGCTTAACAAGGCTGTTCGGGAGACTGCTCATGAAACGATTTCTGCTATATTTTCGGAAGAGAACGGTAATAAACCAGCTGCTCCTGAAAGCATCAACAGACGCATAGAAGGATTTGGGAATACTAACTTTCAGGTGCCCTCTAATGATAATAAATCGTTCCTGAGTGAGGTGGTGGGTATTGGAAGTGCATCTATAAAGCAAGGAATCAGTAATTTTGCTCAAGGCCACTTGCCAAAGAAGAATGAGAATGGAAGCAGCTACAGGGGTCCAAATCTACATAGATCCTTAACTATGGAAAATGAGAACTTTAGTAGATATGATCCGGTTAAGCTGGGGAAGGATAGTAACTATGGAACGTCTAAAGGCACAGCTGGTGGATCTTGGGGCCACTCTTCTGGAGAGGCAAGTGAAAGTTCAGCTTCAGTACGAGTTGAGAGCAAAACTCGTGAGGAAAAGCTGCTGGAAACCATTGTTACATCTGGCGGTGTACGCCTGCAGCCAACTCGTGATGCGCTTCATGTTTTCATTTTAGAGGCTGCAAAAATGGATGCTGTTGCTTTAAGCATTGCTCTTGATGGGAAGCTCCAGTCTTCAATGTGGCAGGTATGTTTATGATGATTTCCTAATCACCTTCTTGTGAAAGTTTTTGATGCGAATATGTCTTATTCTTAGTTATATTGCTTGTATTTTCTTTCCCTGGCTTGTTTCTTCTGTTGCGTTAAAAAATCTTCCCTAGTTTGTACTTTGAAAGAAACTGTTATTTTATTTGGCAGGTTCGGATGAAAGCTTTATGTGTTCTTGAGGCCATTTTGAGGAAGAAGGAAGATGATAATTTTTCAATTGTACATACATATTTTAGTGAAAACATGTATTTCATACAGCGATGCTCAGAGTCTCCGCAGTCTTCCCTTCGTGAAAAGGCTAACAAGGTAAGATTCTGCTTGTTATAGACATTTGCAAAGCTCTCCTCTTTGGCATTATGCTCATTTGATGGTTTACTCGAGATACCGGCATTGTGTAGGTTCTGAGCGTTCTAAATGGTGGACAGTCAAGTGGGTTGATGAGCAGCTCAAATACTGCGAAGCAAGAGGCTGCTGTTGATTTACCTGACTTGATCGACACTGGTGATTCAGATTATACAACAGAAAATACTTTGAACATGCCATATGCTATAAATACTGGCAGTACAGTGGCGACAGCAGCTCCATTGATGGATGATGATTGGTTTGGGGATAGCACTGACAATGGACTGAGTAACAGCGATAAGAAAAATGATGATGACCCCTTTGCAGATGTATCATTTCATCCGAATGAAGAAAAAGAAACTTCAGATGACCTCTTCTCTGGAATGACTGTCGGGGACAAGCCCGCTGCTGCTGGTGGTAATCATGTGCCTGAGCTATTTGATATGTTTGGGTCGACTGCAAACCTTGAAGCAGAGCCAAAAGATTCAAAAAACTTAAACGATTTGATGGCAAGTTTCTCAATTGACGAAAACATTTCAAATCAGAAAGGCTCGTCTTCAAGCACCCTTCCAGAGAACTTATTTGCAATGTCGAGCACCACCAGCCACCAAGCACCGGAAAATCCTGTTGGAGGCATTCATGGTTCACAAAATCCGGGGTTTATTCAAAACCCAATGCTTCCTGGGGGTGTTATGCCCTTCAATTTTCCTCCAGGGATGATGATGAATCCACCTTTTGCATCCCAACCTTTGAATTATGCTGCTATGGCAAGCTTGTTAGCTCAGCAGCAGCAGTACCTTGGTAATATATCCAACTTCCAGCAGTTTGGCAACCTGAACGCTCAGGGTAGCGGAAATGTTCTTCCTATGGGTACTAGTGGAGGGAATCAGTCAGCACTCCCTGATATATTCCAGCCAAATTTTGCTAATCCGGCTCCAACCTCGACCATGAATGGTTCGAAAAAAGAAGATACCAAAGCATTCGATTTCATCTCCGTAAGTATTTCAATCTTGCTCCTGATCCTTAATTGTAAACTTTGGTCAATTTGCCTTTATACGTGCAAACATCAGTCTCACCCGTGATAGCTAGCTCGTAGTCTTCTTTACAACCACCTACTTAGGCTTAAACATAGTCTGATCAGATCTAGTTTTTGAGCACATATACAAACCTTGGTCTGATTTCCATGTGCTGATGGAGCAACAACATATATGTTTTTGTGGTGCAGGATCATCTTGCATCAGCCCGGGACACAAAGAGAGTATCTTGATACTTGCTTATAAAATTCTGAATGTTGTTTCATGAGATGTGGACACAAGTGGGGAGGAAGCTAAAATGTTTATCTATGAGAGCTATAAAAGATTTAAGGAGAAAATGGAGATGATGAAAAAGAAAAGGAGAATCTAATAGATCTGAATCATATGGTAAGCTTTTTTGCTTCTATATTTGTTCCTCGTTTGTCTTTGTTTTTTTTTTCTCTCTTTGGAGTCATTGTTCTTGGCATGAACATGTTAGTTGTAGAGTTGGCTTTTGTTTTCACCTGTTTGTTTCTAGATCTGTGTTTCTTTTTGTTCCTTTGCTATATCTTATATATCTGAAGAGAGAAACTGTGTCTGTGTATCAAAGTAGACAAGAAAGGAAATAAAATTTAAGGAAAAATATCCCTTTCCATTAACATTCTTCATTTCTTCTTGGAGTCGTATAAGCAAAACATACGAGCATTAGTGTTCAAGTCATGTCCAATTCTTTTTTTTTTGCTTTCTTAATTAGAAAATTTGTGGATAAATAAGATAAAGCGTTATCTTTACGATGGTGATCCCTAATTTCGTTTAATTCCTTGTGTTATCCGGTTTACGAAAAGTCTCCAAATTATAGAATTGATGAGCGAATAAAATAAGGTAGAACTAATATAAGTAGCTGCAGTGGGCTTTTCCTCACACGTTAGACTTGGTCCATATTTTCAGCATTGCCTGTTATGGCTCCTTTGTTCATTTAAGTTGCCTTTATACATCCATTGGTTCACTGCTGCATTTGTAGCCCCTATTTTCTTACGATTTTGCATATTTTGCGAAATACTTTCTTATTAAATGATATTTAGGAAAAAAAGAAAACTGTTGACTAATCTGAATTTATAATAAGAAGTTCCTATTACATGGTGAACTAGTTAGAGTTGGATTAATGAGAGAAAAAATGTATCCTTTTTATTTGATTTGAATACCTGAACTTTGATAAGCGTGCGTCTTTTTTGATACTTTCTACCAACGGTAAAGATGATAAAGATTAAAAAAATGGTGAAAGTTACTATTCTTATCTTTTAAAAAGTGGTAACGGAAAAATGATGAGTGACATAAATCCAATTATAAAAGATTTTGAGGTTTCCATATCGTGTATATATATTATATAAAATTAAATAATAAAAAATACCACAACGGGCAGATTGATAGTGACACACACAAGTAACTTCACTCTAGAAGTCTCTCTCAAATAGGAAACGAAGAAAGCATTGAGATGATAATTATAAACTTAGAAACCATCTCTTCTGTGAACCTTTTGTCTTTCTTTATTGGCAAATCCACTTAAAATTTTGTGTCGCCTTTTTTTTTTTTACATAACATTTTATTTCCTCATGTTCGAATATAGTTTGGTTAAAGAATATGGTCCAGTGATGTTCCGTACTCAAGTTCGACCAGCATTAGAGAAAACAAAAGAATTATAACTTAAATAAATAAATATATATAACTAATAATAGTTGCGGATTTTGTTTTCTGGATTTTAAAAATAAAGCTTGATGGTAACTGAAAGATGGGTAGGCTAAATGTCACTTGAAATGGAGCGTCTAATTTCATTAGTCAAATTTTGTATGTTGTTTTCTTTGATAGTTTGAGACATTTCCACCAAATTAATTAACCTTTGAAATATCCAATAAGTAATAGTCTAGTTGACACCAAAGAAAAGAACAATCTAAATAATCTCAAAACAATAACAATATACTATTCAGATGTAAAATCAAAATAACGTTTTACTCATATGTATGTATGTATGCACAGTATTGTTGAAACCCAACAAATATTCACTATACAGTTTTAAAAGTCTAAATTGGTTTGATTGCAAATTTTAAACATAACTTGAAAAAAGAGCTTTTTTCTTAGCTTTATTTGTACGGTTACAATAATTATTTATTTATTCTCAGAATCAATTACCAGAAAACAACATGTTATGTTTTTACTATTAAAACTTTTAAAAGATTTTTTAGAAAAACCTCGGAATTGAAGCTCATGTGCAAGTCTATAAATACATATCTCACATCCACACAAAAAGAAGTATCTCTTTCAAACGAGTACAAAAGATGACGTCACTCAACAGCTCTTCATCACCAACATCATCGTCATCGGACCGATCTGATGATACTACAACAAGCACCCACTTGTCTGAAACTCCACCCAGAAAAAACACAAGAAAGAGAAGAAGAGGTTCTTCTTCATCTTCATCTTCTTCTTCTAAGCATCCTGTTTACAGAGGTGTACGGATGAGAAGTTGGGGCAAATGGGTTTCTGAGATCCGACAACCTCGTAAGAAATCTCGTATTTGGCTCGGCACTTTCGCCACCGCAGATATGGCGGCGCGTGCTCACGACGTTGCTGCTCTCGCCATAAAAAGCTCCTCCGCCGTCATTAATTTCCCGGAGCTTGCTTCTCTCTTCCCTCGTCCGGCCTCAACGTCTCCGCAGGATATTCAAGCAGCCGCCGCAGAAGCCGCAGCCATGGTGGTAGACGTCAAAATGTTAGAGAAAGATGTGACGCCGGAGATGGAAGAGGCACCACCGTCGTCGGAATCGACTTACGTTGCGGCGCAGTCAGAGGAGGAGCGGCTGGAGGAGATTGTGGAGTTGCCTAACATTGACGAGAGCGTGACGTCAGGCGCTGATCTGGCTTATTCTGAGCCGTTCGATTGTTGGGTGTATCCTCCGGTTATGGATTTTTATGAAGAAATCTTGGAGTTTAATTTCGTGGAATTGTGGAGCTTTCCTCACACGGAACTGATTAATTAATCACTAATTAGTTAATTAAATTACTGCTTTCATAGAATCATAGATAGCATTTATGTTTTTTTTTCTTGTACGGATAGTTCGATACGTAGTACTAGTAGGAAGTTGTATACAATAATTTAAGATAAATTTATTTATATTTGTAACAGCATACAGTTATTGTAAAATAATTTATATTTATATTTTTGTATATCTGTAACATACCATACCATTATTGTAACTTGAAAACGGGAACTATCGTTACGCAATACTCTTGTGTTTTTGAATATACAAACAAAAATGTTATTTTATTCTTCCTAACGTATAATTGTCTTAAAGATGTCAATGGCCATTCTTTGTTTTTTCTCAACGGTCAATGACCCTCTTCTCCAGTGCTGACCGGCTAGAATACGTCCAAATAATGTATTTTTAAAATTTTATAATTATTTTGAAGAAAAAGTTCGAATTTTAAAATAGTAAATGTTCGTAAGTTTACGCTGCCAAGCAGAAAAAGAAGTTCATAAGTTTTTACAATATTGTGAAATTACTTTCCAATTTACAAGTTTGAATATTACTATCTAGCATGTCTTTAGATAATTCCAGAAGCAAGACATTTGTATTATAACTCAGGTTGGCAATTCTAAGATTTTAGGTTGGAACATATACATTTTTAATAATTAAATACGAGAATGCATTATAGAACACGCTAAAATAAGCTTTAACAAAAAAAAAAAAACACGCTAAAATAATTCCAATGAGGTGCACCATCCACTCTTCTTTTACTAATAAAATATGTTTTCTCTGTAATAAACTCGCGTGTTGGCTTATTTATTTATTTTATCATTCCAATTTTTTGATAACCAAATAGTTCCAATCCGAAATAAATACTCATACTAATTATGATGCATGTAAACAAATAAATTCGCTTTTGTCTTTGGAGGTTATAGTTTTACCGTTTCGACTTTTTGTTGTTTTGATGATGTTTGTATTATGCGAAACATTTCATCATTAAATATACCTAGGCGACAAAAGAAAACAAATAAATTTGTCTCTGCCATTAAAAACGTTTAGAATAACCACCATAGAATGTGGATAAAATTCAATTTCCTTATTTGGACCAAAAAGAACAATTTTTCACTATAGAACTATCATGAATGGTAAAAACAACAAAAAGTAATGTGTCGAGGGTTCATCCATTTAATTGAAAATGAAATGAAGATGGTACCGTGGGAACAAGCTACCGGATAGGCGGATCGGAGTCAAATAATGCCGTTGTGGACCTCTTTTGTTCTTGTCAATTTATTTTGACGAATTCATATAAATTTTACCGTTGTATAATAAGAAGATTAATATTTGATAACTTTGGACACTTAACACTTTATACGTTTATATGAGACAATAACTCAGTGGAATCGTGTTGAAACTATTTACAGAGATTATATGATATGACAAAACAATTTTAAAATATGAATATCTCTAGTGCTTAGTGCTCCAAGTCCCTTGGTAAAATGTAAATAAATGATTGCTATCAGTAATAGTGAGTGAAGTGAATTTGTAGAACAATTATGCATGGAAGAATTTAAAACCAGAAAATAGAAAATCGGTTGGGTATTCTGATCTTATACTATAAAATAAGAAGGGTGGGTTCAATAATAGAGATTAAGCCATTAAGGTGGTCAATTACCAATAAGAAGGTTACGTAAATAATCTGGTAAAGGGGGTTAACTAATTTTTTTTTTTTTTTTTGGTAATACGTAAATATCATTTAGTTGTCAAATCTTCCAAGTCAAATGTTATCTGCACTACAATATAATTAAATAGTTTTGTGTGAATCGACCAACTCTTTGATTTAATTCTTATCAATTTGCATTTTCCCCTAAAAAGTAGCCAAAAAATCATACGTGCCATTTTTCAATGTCTCGAGATCTTTAAAAATAAAATAAAATAGTTATCCCATGCTTTATTTACATAACTGGTTCATGTCACATGCTAGAAAGATTGATAAACATCTTTTTCAAGATACACATGTGAAATAAGTGAAAAGTGACCATTCCTTCAATATGGCTAAAAGGGAAATTAGTAATTCCGAATTACTATTGAAGCTCAAAGAATTATCTAACACATCCACTAAGATTAAAAAGAAAATTATAAGAGATCAACTTCAATGCCTCAAATGGGGTCTGATGTTTATTTCTCTACATTTGTCATGAACTGTCTCTCTTCTCCACACAATCATCTTATGAACTGTTTCTCGCCGTAGTCATGTCCAGTTTCATCACCGTCTCTTCGAGCTGGACTCGTTTGATTTTCCTGAGTTCAAGGATGGTTGGTGGAATCGGTTTGATGGAGCCATAGAGCTCAACCAGAGTGAAGAATTCTTGTTTCGAAAGACTTTTCTTCTGAACCAGTTTCTCTACCACCTTGTCCATGAGCGTCCGGTTCCTTCCAAGAATCTAGAGCATGCGTTTGTAAATTATATTTACAGAATCAATATAAAGGAGATGCGATGATACAGTTTTGTCGATTTAGAACTTCTCTTTTACCTCTTTAGCACGCTCGTAACACATGTTCAATATCCGCAATGCCTCCAGATCAATATCCTGCAAATCCAAGTATCAGAAGATGATATTTGATTATGAATATTGAAGTGAAAATTTAAGATCAAAATCCGCAATGGCCTTACGTTAATTCGATCAGCTACCCAGAAGTTATTCAAGCCATGATGCTTCTCAGAAAGACCACCAAGAACCAATGATCGAGCAGCTGATCTTGCGTTATCCGATGTTTCAGCCCATATCGTACTCAACTGGACCAAATCATTAGCAAAGGTTGGTAAACTAGAAAAGCAAATGAACCCATCATTACTGAGACAAGTAAATTCATAGATCATATTTCTTACCTGATCCTCACCGTACCACAGTTCATCTGCAGCCCGAGGTGCTAACTGAACAGTGATGTGATCCAAGATGGATTGCCGGCTGCATATAGTAGACAACAAAAGGACATAAACTAACGTAAAGAACCCATGTATTCAAGAAAGAAAATCTGTTTTATTAAACCGACAAACCTCAGCATGCCTTCCTTGAATTTGATATGATCCATCTTCACCCGGACATAACCCAATTCTCTACCAGCTCTAGGGTTGATTGTCAGCTGGTCAAAGTCATTGAAATGTCACGGTGTGGCAAAACAGAAAGCTGAAGCTTCAATGTAGAACGGGAGTTTGAAGGGAGAAAAAAAGATTTAAGAAACCTACAAATTCTATATTCTTCATATCAGGAAAGTTCACAGCTACAACAGCCATAGCAGCTTCATTTATAGCAACTTGTTGCCATGTCTTGGAGCTTCTGTCTTTTCTATCTAACATTCCTCTTTCTTCTATTTGTGCAGCTTGAAGCAAATCATCTGTTGTTAACTGCATTAGAGTTTTAGAGAATATATGATTTCTCAGTCTTTTACTTGCTGCTATCGAAAAGAAACTTCTCAACTTAATATTAGTCTAAGCTGCTTCCTCTCGAGCAGAACATTCAAGCAATTAATCTAATTCACACACACCAGATGCTACACGTTCCTAACAAATGAAACCAAACTCATCCAAAAGCAAGAGCATATTTAACTAATATGGACTTAAAAATATAGATCCCACCTCTGTTCTTCCATCACGCATCATATTAATTGCCGCTATCTCAACAATATTAGCAAGCTCTGCTCCAACCATGCCATCTGTCATGCTAGCAACTGCCATATAGTCCAAATCTTCAGCCATCGGCTTCTTACGAGCATGAACCTAAACAGCAAAACCGAAACAAAAAGATAGCTTGGGATCGAGGACAAAACTCTAAGGGGGGTGTACTGAATTGAATATTTAGAGAGATTTGAGTTTTAATGAATTTTGAGGTGATTTGGTGAAATTTTGGTGAATTAGGAATTTTGTTATTAAATTCTCTGAAATCTCACCTAAAACTATGAGATTTTGGTCTTTGTATTTTTTACTAAGAAATCCCCTCAAATCTCACCTGAAACTTTTAAATCAAATTCTAATCATGTTTTCAATAACAGTGGATTTGAGAGTATAATTTAAAATCATTAATCCAATAACACTAGAATTTAAAAGATATTTTAAAATTCATGTTTCAATAACACGTGATTTGTCACTAAAACTAAAATCTCTCCAAATACTCAGTCCAATACACCCCCCTAAATCTCTAAATTATGGAAGAATTTTTGCAAAGATATAAGTTTAAAAATACATAAACACAGATTCCTAGCTGTTACCTGTAGAATTTCCATCCGTCCAATAAGACCAGGTTTAGGGATAAAAATTTTGCGGTCGAACCTTCCAGGCCTCACAAGCGCAGGATCTAGAATGTCTGGTCTGTTTGTGGAAGCAATGGTAATGACCTCTCCTCTTCCTTCAAAACCATCTAAAGAAACAAGGAGCTGTAACACACAAAAAATAAATAAAATTTTCATCCTATAAAAAAACAAAGAAGACTGTAACACAATCTCAAATGTCTGTAACCTGATTAAGAGTGGCATCCCTTTCTTGTCCTCCAGAACCCTTTATTAACCCACGCTCCCTTCCAACAGCATCTAGTTCATCAAGGAAGACCACAGATGGAGCCTACAGTGAGATCACATTAATATCAGCATCTAGAAATAGACTGAATCCTCACTATACAATGAGAATAATCAGGAAAGCAGTCAAGAGGTATTTGCTTTAATGATCTAGCATCTGAAAGTGAGATTTATATTCCACACTCAACAAATGTAAGCAAAGTTCCAAGACTTACATTCTCTCTAGCTTCCTGGTACAATGCTCGAACACGAGATGCACCGACACCAACATATATTTCCACAAACTGAGATGCCGAGATAGAGAAAAAATTCACTCCAGCTTCACCAGCTACAGCTTTTGCCAGTAAAGTTTTTCCCACCCCAGGAGGCCCACATAAAAGAATACCACCTGAAGGAAAACACAAAATTAAAGAGATGATCAAACACTAGAATTTCATAGATTTATACCAAATACTTGGTGATATAAGGAAAAGCAGAAGTTTTCACAACAACCAACCTGGAATCTTGACCCCCCTCCTGCGGTACATCTCTCCATGAGTAAAAAACTTAATGATTTCCTCGAGTTCTAGGCGAATCTTCCCAAGCCCAGCAACATCTGTAAATTTTACATCCACACCCCTCTCCAGATATTCAGGTAGCCTCTTATTTGATGCTCTTCTCACACGTGCGCCTGACTTCATGAACTGCATTGCCATCTGTAAGTATGGATTTTTCTCACCTGCTCCTTCCTCAGCCTCCTCATCCTCTTCTTCAATTCCCTCCATCTCCCTCTCTAACTCCCTCATTTTCTTCCTCTCATCTGCTTCCGCCTTCTCGATCTTCAACCTGTCTTCATAATCCTTCTTTTGCTTCCTATAGTTGAGCACCACCACACGATAAAATATATAAAAGAACACTAATCCAAGAGCTGTAGCCACATTAGGATCCTGAGCCAATCTTGCCCACATATCCGCCATATCTCGATAATTTCTCCTCGCCTCACGCAAAGATTCCTCGTATTTCTTCTTCCTAACCACTTTCCTTTTCTTCCTCTCCTGTTGTTTCTTCTGCGCCCTCATTGTCTTTTCCATCATCTCTCTTTCCTCTTTCATCCTCTCAATCTCCACCTTCCTCTGCCTCTTAAAATCCTCTCTCATTTTCTTCAACTCAGCAGCACGTTTTGATTCCTTCTTTGGCTTAATCCATGTTAACATATAAGCAGGCACTCTCCACAAAAACCCTAAATAAGGAGACGGCACAGGAGGTCTCTTAACCGGAGGAGTATAAGCATTAACACATGCTACATCAATCCCTAACTCATCCCATTGTTCCCAAAACCTCTTGTTACCCTCTAAAGAAGGCAACACAGTCCTTAGTACCTGAGAATCCTCCAAAACTACTAACACAGGCTCTGCCTTTTGCCGCAAACTTAAATTAGGAGGCTTTATTAAATGCTTGAGCTTATCTTCAGCTTTTAAGCTCAAAATATCTGTATAAGGTATGCGTTTCGAAACTACAGGAAGATCTTTAGACCAAGCTTTTAGCTGTTCAAGTGTCAAAGCTTCCTGTGATTTCTTCTGCGTCTTCTTTCTCTCAGATACTTTCGTCGCCGAAAGTGACGGTTGAGCTAGAGAAGCGGAGATTACAGTGAGTGTGATTGGTATTGCGAGAAGATTGACTTGGTTTGCCTTGACTTTTTCGTTATCACTGCTATCTTCATGAACATCATTGGTAGCTGAATTGTTTTGGCATGAGATTGAAGGGTAACTTCTGGGCAATCTCAGGATTCTCGAACGATTTTCCGGTGAAAGGAATTGAGATGGTGACGATGAATGCAGAGGGAAACGACAAGCCATGATGTAATTCGATCAAAGTAAAGGTGAATTACACTTACATGAAGAAGTGAATTGCAATAAACTAAGCGAGTTACGATAGATTGATGACCGCCATTAAAACGCAGCAAGGAGCTTCGTGCAGTGTAGCTTCATTTCCCCGGCGAAGGAGATAGATCATAGATAGAAGGAACAGAACACAGAACAGTGGTGGTATACTATGGCCTTGTTAAAGCCCAATAATAAAAACTTAGGCCCATTTAACTCTCGACCTACACTTTCTACGCGGAAAATTTTCACTCGTATTTTATATATCGTTGCTGCTTTTGAATATTTCTAAACATGTTATTTTTGTCGTTTATAATAGAACTCGGTCAACAAATTTCAAAACTTTGGAATTCGAAGATTCGCTGACATCGATTAAAACAAACAATTCCAAAAATCAAATCCATAATAACATAATGATTATTACCGTATGATGAAAAACATCAGACGGCGAGGAAAACAAAAGTACACAGGGTAAAACAGTAATTATTCTTCTAGCGGTGGTGCGAGAGACGAAGAACGTCGAGGATAGAAGCCGCGGCGAGGAGGAGAAACGCGAACAAGGTAAAGACGACGGAGACAGCGAGATGATCACAGAAGAAACCGAGAGATTTGCAGAAATTGGGAAGAGGCATGTGTCTGATTCCTGTTCTGTTCATATTCGTCACTCCTAAAGCCGCCGATGCTCCACTAACCATTGCATATCCCATTATCTGATCTGCAACGAAGCAAAACCATGCTTGTGTTCTTGTCGGAATCACCGGAGATTTTCTCATAAGTCTGGTTCCACTTATAATCAGTTGAAGCAACGAGTAAAGAACCGTCGTCGATGAAACCACCACTAGATATCTATAAAGTATCAAATTACACCTTTGAATAATCTTATCTTTTATGCGTTTTTGTAATTATGAAAATTGACTTACATTAGAGAATCTGAAAGAGACCAAACGGCGTGGAGCTGAAACTCGAAACCGTAGAGAGTGGTCATCCTTGTCTCATGGGCTGTCAGCATCATCGACACAGCAAACGTTGATACGGCCATGCACATGACTCTTATCACTACCATTGCAACGTCATTGCGTCTGCCGCCGTGACGGTTTCTCTCATCGTAAGTGGTGGCTGTGGGGATGATATCAAGCTTCGTCTCTTCCGCATCAACGGTCGAGTTTTGTTTCTGCTCTGCTGCTTTCGCCATTGTGAGTTAAAGAGTTTGTATATGAAAAAAACGCTACACAAAGACGGATATATAAACACAATTGCTGGACACGTGGCTAGTTTCTAGAGGAGGTTTTAGAAAACACTGCCCGTGAGGCTTCTCAGTGTTCATGTAATCAGTGTCTTTGTTCATTCTGCACGAGGCACAACCTCAGTCTGCTTCAATACAAACAAAATTAAAGAGGAGATTTTTATAATCAGATTTATACCGAATTATAGCTGTCTATCAATACAAAGACAATTTGGAAACACCCTCTTACAATTTCAATTTTGATTACGCTTTGAATTTACTTAGCCATTCTGCTCTAAAAACTTCAAATTATCTGTGTAGAAGAATCACTCAGGAAATGCCAAACGATGAAAAGCTTTAAACACCGAACATCAAGTCGAAGAACTTTGAGACCATCGACTTTGAGGGAGAGGCCATAGCGCCGCCACTAGGTTGAGGGGAGAAAGCGCTACCATTTTGCAAGTAGTGAGGACGAGGAGGGGGTCTCGCAGTGTCTCTAGTGGATGATGGTGGAGGTAAAGGCATGAATCCTTGGTTGTTGAGTCTCTCGTTTAACGCTTGCTTCTGTATCGGGTCTACTGGCTTCACTCCTACTATTACCACTCCATTTATCATCATCCCAGCTTTGTTCAGCGCTTTCTGTGCATCAGACCGGTTCTGCATCAAATACACAGAACATTGTTCAGTTCTGTAGTCTCCCTCAATTCAGAAGATTCAATTAGATTATCATGTATGATGATTCGTCAAGAAAAATTATGAATGCTTAGCATCATGCATCAAACAGGTTTGAAGAGTAACCTGGTAGAGGATGTGCATCCAGTTTGCATTCCTTGGACCAGGAACATGTTTCAAGATCATACCGCACTTTTCAAACTCCCGTAGTACCAAATTTGTATCACCTGGAGAAAATCTGAAAGCAATTATTATAATCAGTTCTTAAATTCGAGAAGATGGGAGACAGACATGAGATAAGGCACTTAATAACAATAACACAATAACAGTTACTGTCCATGTGAAGAGTCAGAACTCAGAATACACAATGCCCAAAAATAAAATCACAATCAAAGGCTGAGACATATTTGAGCTTAAGTACTTGGTTCACCTAGCTTTCATAAGTACACGAACGTTGACAAACAAAGACCAGTTCCCTAAGATCGAAGACATGGGAGACAGACACAAGAGAAGACACTTAATAACACTACCAATATACCATTATTAACCATGCACATAGAATTTCAGAGAGGTGAGAGTGTTAACAAAATAAAGAGCATTAAAAACAGCAAAGCAACACTACAGATAAAAAGAGAAAAACGACAGCAACAAAAGCTTAAATGGCCTTACCCATAGACAGTGACCCACTCTTCCTCTTCAAGGTTTCCTGCTGTGGGTATGATCTGTCTCTGAACCTCTGGCCTAGCAACTTCTCTTGGTGGCGGAAGAGTGACCAATGCACCAGGCTGAACAACACCTTCTACAGGAGAACCCTTCCCTTTATCATCCTGCTCAGTACTAGTACCAGCCTTAGACTGCGACCACCAACTCGGACTCCCTGAAACTTGCTGACTCTGCTGTGCATTCAGTAGAGAAAAAGACGGACTGGCTTCCAACTTTGCTTTACCAGGAGTTACAATATTTTTCCCAGAACTCTGGAAAGGCGTTCTTCTGTCAGATTTGACATCTGGAGACGCCGAGTAGTCTGCAATACCGGACTCAGGAGAGAAATCTGACCGGTCATCCAAAGTATACATTGGAGGTGGGGGAAGATCTGATCCTCCAAAATTCTCGCGCCATAGTGCAGATACCGCAGCTGCTTGGCCCGGGCTTGAGAATTTCCCTCTGCGTGCTGAAACAGGAGAAGCTAAATCTTGAAAAAGCAGAGATTGCCTCCCTGATTTAGGAGTCCTGTGAGCTGTAGCACTCATTTTTTTTTTTACTCAATGGAGTACTATTATCTCCCTGCAAAGGCAACAATTGTTTCGTTTTGAGCACAATTACAGAAGAAAGCTCATCAACATTAACTAACCGACTCTAATCCACTTGGCAAGATCAAAATTTTGCAAAGCTCGTCTCGGAATTAGGTAAATCTAGCCATTGAATCACTAATCTAAGCTTATGAAATCTAACGATTGACATCACTAAATCACTAAGCTAAGCTTATGTAAGGGTTTACAGAGTCAGTAATCGTTTCGTCTCTCTCAGAAAAACGATGGAGGGAGATAGTGCAAACCTGAAGATTCAGATAGTGATGTTCCGATATAGGAATCTGGGAAAAGCTCAGCTCGAGCTCAAAGGCGCGGAGGGAAGGAAATAAAAAAACCCTAGAACCAAGAGTCTAAAAAATCGCAAAATTTAAGAGCCTTAGAAATGACGAAAACAGCCTCGCGTTTGCGTAACGGCAGCCGCATCCTGTGGGCTGGACTTGGGCCTATTTGGAAGTAGAGGGCCTAACAGGTTTTTCATAACAAAACTTCAAACAAAAATTGTTTAGCATTTGTTGGTTCATTCCAAAATTTTCAAATTTTGGTTAAATTCTTTAGCATCTATAAATATAGTTTGGATTCAATTTTTTTTTTCAAAATTTTGGGTACGAAAAAACTATTTTTCCGCGCTTTTGCTATCCAACGGTTATATAAAATACAACCGCACTTATAAATGATTTACGTGACTTTTGCCATATGTTCTGGTTTTTTCTTTATTATAATATATATCGCGATTTTTTGGTGTTTTTATCATCAAATCATTTTTAATGGCGTTTTCATATTCGTTGAGATCATGGTTTGCATTTGTACATCCTTACTTTATAGGCAAAAGTTCATTTGTGGTGAAAAAAGGCATAAGAGCATCATTATAGGGAGAACCCTATTAAGGGTTCTTAAGTATTATTTAATTAATTAACTCAATTTAAGAAACTTAGTTAAGAAATTTTAATTTTGTGTCCTACAATGGAAGAACCCATTAGGGGTTCTTATTATCAAAAACAATAATTGTAAGATTTTTGTTGTATTGTAAATAGAGTTTGTTTTTTAATTAAACATACATAACATAAAAATATTTTAAACATAAAAAAATTTTAAACAAAAAAAACATTTTAAATGTTATAAATAAAAACATAAAAATATTTTAAACATATGTTTTGAAATAATAAACGGTAAACATTTCAAACAAGAATCAAAGCTTAGTTGTTATCTTGATGACGTCCAAATTTTTGCCATATATGCTCAACCAAATCAGCTTTCAATTGTTGATGCGCTTGTTTATCACGAATTTTAGTTCGAACACTCATCATATTGGCGAGATTTGTAGGCATATCTGTAGAATACGTGAGATCTACATGTGAACTTCCGTTTTCTTCTCCTTGTTGGAATTTCGAAACATCAAATTGAGTGTATACATCTCGTTCGTCTTCTACTATCATATTGTGGAGTATGATACATGATCTCATAATCTTTCCTATTTTGACTTTATCTCAAAAAAGAGCTGGGTTTTTAACAATGACAAATCGAGCTTGCAAGACTCCAAAAGCACGCTCGACATCTTTTCGGGTAGCTTCTTGATGTTGAGAAAATAAAGCTGCTTTCGGGCCCTGTGGAATTGGAATAGATTGGATAAAAGTTGCCCATTTCGGATAAATACCATCTATGAGATAATAAGCCAAATGATACTCTCTTTCGTTGACAGAGAAATTAACTTGTGGAGCTTGACCTCTTATTATATCATCAAAAACGGGTGAACGATCAAGAACATTGATATCGTTTAAAGTACCTGGAGGTCCAAAAAAAGCGTGCCATATCTAGAGATCATATGAAGCTACCACCTCTAAAATGATATTGGGTTTTGCAGAACCACGTGAATATTGCCCTTTCCAAGCGGTGGGAAAACTCTTCCACTCCCAATGCATACAATCGATGCTTCCAACCATCCCGGGAAATCCATGTTGGTCTCAAATATGAAGTAGTCGTTGAAGATCGTCTGGTGTGGGTCTTCTTAGACAAACAAATATATTATTCCTTCGACAAAATTTTCCAAACATGCACGAGCAGTAGTTTCATCGAGCGGGAGGTATTCGTCAACCGTATCAGCCCCACCACCATATGCCAAGAGACGGATTGTTGTTGTGCACTTTTGAAGTGGAGAGAGACCAGACCTTCCAATAGCATCTTTTTTTTCTCGAAAGAAGTGAACTTCATTGGAGAGGCGATCAACAATATGCAAGAACAATGACTTGTTCATTCTAAAACGTCGTCGGAATAAATTATGAGGGTATGTTGGAGCTTCACTGAAATAATCATTCCATAAACGTATGTGGCCTTCTTCACAATTTCTATCGATAAAAACTCATTTTTTCCTTGACTTCCTTGACTCCCTTGCCTCTTGATTATCACCATAATCATTGAACAGATTCTCGAACGTTTGATCGAATATTTGATCAAAATGTTCATCAAATGTATTATGTGAAGAAGATGACATATTTGTGTGAAAAAGTAAGAAAAAGCAAAGAAACAAAGAGGAAGCAAAGAAATTTGAGAAAGATAGATTACGAACAAGAATATCAGTGTTTGTGTGATGTTTGGCAATATATGTCACGGTATAAAAAAATCTAAATGAAATAAAATCTTGTGAAAGAAAATAACGTCTCGTGAGTGTTGTTTGGAAATATACTTGCTTCAGAAAGTTGGCCATGTGAGTCTTGTGAGTTTTGTTTGGCATTAATCAATGTACGTTTGCATATTTTCAGCATCATTATGAGTTAAACGTTATCATATAAGAAACAAAAATTATCTTGGGCTGGAGGTTTATCAAGCCCAATTGTGGTTAATCCAGTTCTCCTTTGTCTCCCCTGACCATCGACGACTTTAACCCTCTACATTCATTAAACTGAAACTGCAATACATTCATTCATTAAACTAAAACTGAGACTGCAATACATTCATTAAACTGAAACTGCAATACAATCATTACTTCTTTAATATCTGAATACATTCATTAAACTGAAATTAAAAACCAAACATAAACTTCAAAGAACATCAAAACCGAAATTAAACACCAAACATTCACTAGTTAGACAACATGTATGTAATCAGCTTGTTCTTCAGAGCTTCTTTAATGGCAGAGAGTGGTTCTTTCTTTGCAAGGAGAGTGTCTAGTAGGTTGATCTTGTTCAGTCTTTTTTTCATAACCAAATCCTTCTCTTTAATCGTCCACATGGTCTGAAACTCGGACATAGCATTTCCTTCTTCAAAACTCCTTTTACCTTTGCCTTTTGTTGTCTTAACACCAGGTGGCCGTTTGGTAGCTTCACCATCCACTGTGTGAGAGCTTGAAGATTGTGCACCATCCTCACACTTTCTTTTTTTAGAGCTTACATCAGTCTTACCTATTGAAGTGTCACACCATTTTTGGTCATTTCGCAGCTCATTCCATGCGTGTTCAAGTGTGAATTTCTTCTTGTGATCGTTGAAGAAGATTTGGTGAGCCAATTTCATAACATCATTCTCATTCTGGCCACTACTTTTCTCTCTTTGTGCAGCATCATAGGATCTACAGAACTTGCGCACCAGATCATTAATCTTCTGTCATCTCTGCTTACAATGACCTGGCTCTCGCTTTTCACCACCTGTGACCTGAGGACATGCGGTATAGTAATCAACAATACGCTTCCAAAAAGTTCCTGATTTTTGCTCATTACCAACAACTGCATCCTTGCAGGTGTTTAACCAGGAGCTGATGAGAACAATATCATCCATCGGAGACCATTTCCTTATTTCTCTTCGCTCTGCAGCCGTGTAGATTCCTAAGCTTCCATCTTCAGTACATTGAATACTAAAGAGAGGAACATCAGCTTGACTATTCAACAGATCCATAAAGTTGGAAGTTTGACTATATGGACTCGAAGCATCCATAAGCAAAAGTTTAAGACAAAAAAAAAGACAGAAAGAGAAGAAAGAGACAGAAGGAATGGGTTTTCTGTATCGATTTGAAGATATAGAAAGAAAAGAAATATACTTATTATTACCTAACTAACCACACACAGTTAATTCCTTACCTAATAACCTATCAACAATCGCAATCAAACTTCATCACAATCTCAGTCAATAATTTATTAAAAGCTATAAACAACCTATCACTAACCACCTTTACTCTATAAGCAATCAATTTCAGAGTTAACTCTTTACCTAACCTAAAACTATCACAAACAACCTGTCATTGAGTACCTTGAACATAATTTAAATAAATTTGCATAAACAACTTGCTTATTTTCTTGGATTTCAGATGAATGTAATACCTTAGCCCAAGAAAGTCTGTCATCCGAGCAGCCTCTTGGAAAACCATTATAGCCAATCCCTACAACAAGCACAATTTGAGTAAGAACATGAAACAATATACACAAGCCACACTTCATATTGTTTAAAAGAGATCAAACGACCATTGTGATCCAAAAGACCAGGAAGACGTGGATAAGAATATTCAACTTCGAATTTGCGAACCTTAAGTCAAACAACACTCACAAAAATCATAAACGTAAGCTCTCATATAACTCCAATTTTCTGAAATACAACTAACGACAAATAAGAAAACAATTAACAAAAGATATATCCACCTTATTTAGCAACATCAACTCTAAATCTTAAATTACAGATGCCTAGTTAAATGATGATTTCCCATAAGGCTGTAACTTAACTAATAATTTCTAATAATCACTCATATCTACGAACTACCCTACTTGAATCTCTACACAAACTTACAGAAACTTCGAGAGGACTAATCAACTTATTAGGATCCTTTGATCGTTCAACTGATAGGAATGAAATCGCCATGAAATAATCATCCCATGATAAATATCTTCAAAACAGTAAAACCAAATTATAGTATTTTCTCCATAGAATCTCCGAAGCTCGTGATAAACTTGTGATTTTCTGAAAGGTTAGAAAATTTACCTATGGAACAACGAAATTGGGAATAAATTTGAAGAATTTAAGGGAATTATGACAAACCCTTCTCGCTTGGAAGGACTGAACGGATCTAGATTTGAGAATCTTCTGGAAATTGCGGTGTGATTTCCGAAGTAACTCTTCGGGATTTGGAGGTTTTAGGGTTTGATGAGAAGAAGCAAAATGCTTGAGCTGAAATCAAAGCACAAAAAATTAGAGATGTACAGACGATTGGATGATCTCCGCATGTTCATAGAGGAGCTTCAATTGTGAAGTTCATGAAAGAAGAAGACAAAGAAGAAAAAAAAGAAATGAAATGAAAAAATAGAAAAAACATCCACTTGACACTTGGTTTATAAGAAACGGTTCTTAAGAATTGACTCTTCTCATTTCATTAATTTTTTTTTTATTACTTAATTTGTTAAGATACTGGTTAAGAACCAGCGATAATGATGCTCTAAGGTCATTTGCTGTTCGTTCTCTATTCTAAACGTTATTTTTAAATGACCAAACTCCAAAACGCGGTAATAGTGGTGTCCGCCAAAAAGGTGAGGTTGTGTTGTGTCACAAAATTCACACGCTCGTCGCGTGAGAAAATTAGGCTTTTGAAATACTTTAGCGGCGCGCGATTTGCTGACGAGACATTTACACAGCCTCCGAGGACATCGATCTTCTCGTCAATTGCGTCATCAAAATGGAGAATCTACTGCTGAATTCTGTCGAGAAAAACCTTAGCCAGTTTATGTTCACCAATGCTATCTTCCTTTGCCAACGTCTTCTCGCCCAATTTCCCTCTGAGGTATCATTCCTTCGATCACATCATCTTTTTTTTTTTTGTAACTAATGATGATTTCTGTTGCTCTTGCTGTCTGATCCGATCTTCTAGCTCTGTCTTTTTTTTGTTTTTTTGGTGATTCTCGATTTATGCGGAGTCAAAAATTCTGGGCTTTTGTTTTTAATGATCAAACTCTTTTCTGACGCAGTTGGAATCGAAAATTTTCGATTTCTCGGTAGAATGCTATTCAATTTTACTGAACTGTTTCATGATTGATTTTTTTTTCCCAGCATTAATTTTTTGTATTGTTCTTCGACTTCTCAATCATGTTGTTTTGAGGTGAACCTTGAATTCTAGGTTGAGATTTGGTTAATGTCATTTCTGATTGAAATCGTGACTCCAATTTCACATCTCTTAATTTTCTATTTTCCTGTGATTATGGTGATAAACTTCTTCATTATGCAGGTGAACCTACAATTGGTAGCTAGGTGTTACTTGAGTAACTCTCAAGCTTATAGTGCATATTATATCCTCAAAGGTATTTCATCTCATATACTGTGTAATCTTCTTTTACATCTGCTTTGAAAAAAACTTAACTTATTTTACATTGTGAATTGAAGGTTCAAAAATGCCTCAGTCTCGGTATTTGTTTGCATTCTCATGCTTTAAGTTGGATCTTCTTGGAGAGGCTGAAACCGCATTGTTGCCCAGTGAAGAAAATAATGAACAAGTGCATGGTGTTTCTTTTCAAATCTAAACTTTGAGAAACCTCCGTTGACCTTTCAACGGCAAGGTTATTATTGTCTTCTGGGAGTGATAAATTGACAAGTGTATTTCTAACATGTAGGTTCCCGGTGGTGCAGCTGGTCATTATCTTCTTGGTCTTATATATAGGTGATGTCTATTTACTTTGCAAGTTCTATATGAGATATTGTTGGCTTTCGCATGCTTCAATCTTTAGTGCTTCTCTGTCTTGGTGTACTGATGGCTTACTAGTTTGCTGCATCTCTTACTGCAATGGAAAAAACTTTCATATGCTGCAGTTGATTTTTAGTCTAAGTATGCTTCAGAACTGCCAGCATAGTATAAATGCCAAAGAGAGAAAAATAACAATGACAGTCTATATGGCTGTTCTTTGTAACCCTCAATATGTTCTATTTGTTAAAGCATGGTAGTACCTTCTGATATGTGTTACTCTCTTTTACTTGCTTCCAGATATGCTGGGAGGAAGAACAGTTCAATACAACAGTTTAGGATGGCATTGTCACTTGATCCATTGTGTTGGGAAGCATATGGAGAACTCTGTAGTTTAGGCAAGTGAAAGCTCTGTATGAGTTATGTATATATCAGTTTATGTTTTGGTTATTCCAGCTGAAAATATGGGACAACAGATTTATTTATTGTCTATGGCGTTCTTCCATTACCTTTTCAGGTGCCGCTGAAGAATCCTCAACAGTTTTCGGCAATGTCTCTTTCCAGCGTCTTCAGGAAACTAGTGTCGCACAAAAAGTAAACTTCTCAGAAGGAGCAATCATAAACCAGCTAACAGATTCTGATAAGGCCTCAAAAGATGCAAGTTTATGGCAAACAGAACATGCTCCAGGAGAGAACCAACCAGATCTGAAAATTAAGCAGTTTGGACCAGACATCCCGCCAGATACTTCCAGGCAACTTAACAATAGTTCTCATACAAATGTATGGGACTTGAACACGCCTTCTCCAGTGCTTTCACAGGTGTTATTCTTAACTCCTCAGTTGTGGAATGTTTGTACTAGATTTCCTTCATGAGGTTATGAGAAGTTTGTGATCTACTTCCTTATCTCTAAGTATCTATATCGTTAAGGTATTGGATGCTCCACCACCTCTGCTTTATAAGAATATGCGTCGTCCAGCAGTGGAAGGATTGATGTCTGTACATGGGGAGTCTCGAAGAAAGTATGGTGAAGAAATGTCAGCAGAGGTGTATATCTGCAATAAGCTTTTAGTGCTTTCTTCCTCATTTTCTTTGAATAAGATTTTTTTCATTTATGCATATGCGAACAATGAGCATCTAGCATTGCATATATTTTAGCATAGAGCTTCTCCACCTGGTTTCTATCTTTCAGCTCTATGGCTGGACCATCTGATGTTTACTTATCCCCATCTTCTATCTTGAAGGTTCCAGAAGAATCTGGGCGTCGCCGAAGTGCTAGAATAGCAGCAAGGAAAAAGATTCCTATGTCGCAGTCATTTGGAAAAGATTCACAGTGGGTACATCTTTCACCTTCTGAGTCAAACTGTGTACCTTCTCTTTCCTTGATGATTGGAAAATGCAGAATTCAAAGCAGCAAAGAAGGTGATGTTTTCTCCCTAATATTTATCTTTTCTGAAACTGGGCTATAGAGCATCAAGTCATCAACTGGTTATTATTTTGAAATCACTTTTGAGGAAACTGCTAGATCTCTCAAAGTTAAATATAATGATGTAAATAATTCGGTGGCTTATGTAATTTTCATGACAATAAGACTTGACATATGTGTTCAGGGATTCCTGATACCGTTACTCTAACTGATTCAGCAACGACGTCAGGCCAGTCTATAAGTGACAGAGGAAGCTCTATTAATGATGAGGAACTTTCAATTCCTAGTGGATCTTCTCTGGATCGTTTCAGCCTTGTTTCTGGAATTCCAGAAGTGCTAAACCTTATGAAAATTCTTGGGGATGGCCATAGGCATTTACTTATGTACAACTGTCAGGTATTTAATAATACAATGTGCGTATGGGGTTCATATTCTTCAACTTAATTCTCTGCCTAAAGGTTAAACTATTGGTGTTGAAGACAAGAATGACAAAACTGGATACTACTGCAGGAAGCTTTGTTGGTATATCAAAAGCTATCTCAGAAACAATACAATACACACTGGGTTCTCTTGCAGGTGATAATATGAGTGGCTTTTTCTCTACTCTGTTTTATTGGAAACTTAAGCCAGCTTGAATTGATCATATTAGTTCATGGACACTCTTTTTCTTATTCCATGTTTTTGGCGCTGAAACTAAAAAACATGAGAATTTTTTGACATAGGTTGGAAAAGCATATTTTGAGCTACAAGACTACTTCAACGCTGACTCTGTCTTTACTCTTGCTCATCAAAAGTTTCCTTATGCTTTGGAAGGAATGGATACGTACTCCACTGTTCTTTATGTGAGATTTTGTCATCATTTGCAGAGTTTCCTGCTATTCATTTTGAACTGTCCACGAACTAACTCTTGAACATGATCCTGTTGCAAAGCATTTAGAACTTGATTTTAGATAGACCTGCAAGTATTTCTATGTTATTGTTTTGTTTTAGTGATTTCTTGTCTTTGGTTTTGAAGCACCTGAAAGAAGAGATGAGGTTGGGCTATTTGGCTCAGGAGCTGATTTCAGTT